>JAJLUJ010000250.1:0-17905 GCA_030564235.1 Blastobotrys elegans
ATATTGTTAACGTACGCGGCCGTTCCAAAAGAATATTCCCTCGCCATGGCCGGCTTGCAATTGAGTGTGCGCGCACCATGCCATGGACATTAATTGATCAGGTGCGCAAGCTCAATTGCAATTGAGCTAGCTAGCTAGCTAGACCATTTGCTTTTTGCCGATCATAGCGAAAATTTGCAAAATATGCACACATATGCGCGCCAATTGACATGCATATTTAAGAGCGCGCTGTTTATAAATTGTTCGCATATATCGGATCGATTCATATATGGCACCGCGGCCGTTATATATGAGCTAGGCCGACGACTTGCCACATATGGTAACACTCGAGCCAGCAACGCTAGCTCACCGCACGTTTGCTTTTGTGACTGTTTGACGGCATTCCACAGCTGTGTCACTTAATTAGCTAGCCCAGCGGGACTCACTCCCGCGGGGTATCCATGGGAGAGGAGCTCGCACTATAATGACGGGGGGCCCCCTCTCTCTGGACAAGCAAAGCAAAAAAAAAAAAAAGAAAGAAAAAAAAAAGACTCGGGCCGGGGTTCGATCGGTTCGGGTGCCAATTTATTTTCTTTCTTTCTCTTTCATTTCAATCATTTCACTCACGCGAAACAACGACACAATCCACTTATCGCTCCTCCCCTCCTCCCTCCCTCCCTCCTCAACAATGTCAGACGACATCACATACACACCAAAGACGGTCGTGCTCGTCGTGATGAGACGACTCGCCCAGCTGGTACGTTTGGACTGCCAAGACAGACCACACTGCTAACACACACACATATATAGCTACCGGACGGGAGCATTGAGGACACTGAGGTGTACAAGTCGTCCAAGGAGTTCATGATGGGTCTGACCGGAACAGGCCTGTACTCGGATATAATCTACGCATCCGTCGTCACAATCCGCGAATTGCTAGGTGTATGTTTTCTCCACCACCAAACCACCAAACCACCGCTAACAAATTACAGGATACAATTGGCACCCCATTAGAGACCCGAAGCGAGACTGACATTTCCCTTCTCGTCAGCCTCACGCGTCTGTTATCGGACATTCTCACACACGAATGGGAACTAGCATCGAACCAACGCAACCCGCCGCCCATTGGAAGGGACAGAGACACAACATATCTATACGACAGCAGGACGAAGCTGTATGCGAGTCCGCCCAACCCCATTGACAAGCAGGTTGCCAAATCGGCCATTGAGCTGTTTATGAGTGTCAAGTCAAGCCGACGGCTGACTCAGGTTATCCACACCCTTGCGCTGGAAGTCCCCGCCGACCAACGCTCGCCCTCGCACCGCACGACCCCGGCAAAGCTAGACACTGGTATGGAAGCGGCGTTGGACGAGATTGACCGCAACTGCGAGGGGGTTGTCTTTTTTCTTTCTGCTTGTAACTGGGACGAGGCATATTCGTACACAACCGACCGGCTGCGTGGCTTGAAATCCTCGACGGAGGAGGTGGAGTCCATGCCGGGGATTGACGTGCTATCCTTGCTCTACCTCAATGACGAAAAGCTGGCAATCCTCTTTACCGACATTACCGAGATTCCCATAAAACGGACGATACATCGACTTGCCGTGCTCCATTTTGCGCATGAGAGTGTCATGTATAGGGCCATGCTGGCGGGGAGTGAAGAAAGCGTGGCAGCAGCTGCAGACCCGTTGTTTGATGTTTTGTATAAAGCACGGGGCAGCGCAACTGTAGGGAGGTTTCTGTCGCTTCTTTTGGTGTACATGCCAGACTCGTTCCACCCCAACCAAAAGAAGCCAAACAAGAAGCGAATGTGGCTGGATACGCTTCTCAAGCCGCGCACGGCGGACCGGACGGCATGTCTTGTTACAATCTGTAAGCCCGCCGCTGCGACGGATCAGACGGATATAGTTGCAGTGTTTGCCAGGTCTCTATACCGCGACCTTCTCAATTCACTGTTTGGGGCGGCAGACCGGCATACTGTGCATGGATCGAATCTGAACATGCTCCAGTCCCAATTTGTTAGCGCATTTTTGTTTATGATGTATGAGGATGTGAGTTCTGACCTGGCACCGGTGTTGAAAGCCACTAGTGCGCCGGTCCGCTTTCAACGGAATATCCTGCGCGGGTTGTTGAACCTGTACACGTTACCGGGCGGGGAGGCTATTCTTGGCCGGTTTATTGACGAGAATAAGGCTAGTATGATCAGTGTCGTGGTGCTGGCGACGGGGAGGTACCGCGAGTATGGGCGCAGGGATGCGTCCATGTACCACGAGCTAACGACCACGGCGCGTATGGGGTTTTTGTGCTTCATGACGCAGCGGGACCGGTATTTTGAAGAGACGGCGGTTGATACCTTCCCTCCTGAATACCAGCAGTTTACCCAGGCCATGGTTTTGGGGACTATAGCGTCGTCGGTGGAGCTGAGAGAGACTGTCATGAAGTTTTGCTTTGATTTGGCAAATTCGGAAAAGCTGTGGTCGTTTGGGTTGGAGGAGATTCGCGATAACCCCAGCCATTCTGTTTACCACATGTATCGCGCGTTTGGCCTTAATGCACGCGAGGTTGCCAGCCAGCCCAACCTTGACGATGGCAGTCTGCGGTTTATCCACAAGTACCTTGAATGCCGCTGCGACCTTCTTCAGGAGTATCGTCTTCTTGAGCTTGTTGGTGGGGACGTGTTTGAACTGGAACGCAAGGAGGATAGGGAGGCTGTTAGTCGGGTTATTGAGACGTGCGTGCTGGTCTCTCTGTGTTCTAGCAACGTGACCAGCTGCAAACTGGCACTGGAGATTATGCAGGTTTTGACGAGGGAGGCAAGGCTGACTGGCGACTCTGCCTGGTCCATCATGCCCAATCTCAATGTGTACGCGGAAATCTCCTCGCCTTCGTTTATTGTAACGGGGCCCATTGCGGTTCAGAAACGGCTGTTTAAATGGTTGCAGCTGATTGATGACCCGTCGCCGGCTATGGTCAAGGCGTGGGCGGCAGTGTATGGCCGCTGGATTATGATTGGCGAGCACCACCAACGCGAGTGGAAGAGCTATTCGGGGTTTTTGTGTTCGCTTTTGTCGCCATTGTTGAACCTGGACGGTCAGGTCCGTATCCCAGATAATGCGCATTTCAAGGCCCGTCAGTTTCTTAAAGAGATTGTAGAGTTGTTGATTAGTGATAGTGGGTTTGTCCGTGAGACTGTCAAGGAGGTGTTGGCACGGGATGCCAGTCCGTTGGTGTTTCATCACGTGTTTGCCCTTTTGAACGATATGGTGGACTCACGGCCCGATTCGCGGCTCGCGGCCCAGACCACCTCCCTCATTACTCTTGTTATTGAACGGTTGTATGATGGCGAGGTGCACTTGTCGGTTGATATTGGCGGGCTGGCTCTCAAGATTATCCACTTTCTCAAGACTGTGGAATCGGACATTGAGCTGACCAAGCTTGAGATTCGCGTGTGCCAGTTGCTGGAGGTTGTTGGGTTTTATAAAGATACCTTGAACATGAAACATGAGCTGCGGGTTCGTAACGAGTTTGTCATGGTGCTATCAGAATGGCTCGAAAAGGCCACGTCTAGTGCCACTCTGTCCATCTCTGATTTGTCCAGCTCCACAACTGGGCATAAAAGTATTACTGAGAAGGAACGGCTGACAAAGGACAAGACGGTGGCTATTGTCAAGGCGCTGACTCAGCTGCTGGATGGGCTGGCTATTGATGTTGCCGACACGGTGCATGAAAATGAGGTGCTAGCTGCAAAGTCCAATGTGTTTAGCAACCTGTTTTCCCTCTTTCTTCGCGTTTTGAATAGAGTGAAGGGCGATGAGGAAGGCGGCATGATGCAGCTTGGAGATAAGACGCCGTTTGTGAGGCACCAGGTTATCCTCTCGCTGTCCAACTTGTTGAATGCCAATGTGGATGTGGGGTTGAAGATTGCCTTGAACTTGGGGTATCACGACGATATCAACCTCCGTCTTGCGTTTCTCGAGATTTTCAAGAATATCCTCAGTCAAGGCACCCGTTTTAGTCCCGAGTATAATGAGACCAAGCGTTATGAGGAGCTTGTTGATGTAAGTACCAACCCCAGAAGAGTTGGAAAAAGAGAACTTTTACTAACAATATTCTAGATTGTCGTGAACAATAAACAAATTGCAATGACGCTGTGCGACACGTGCCCTCCATCCGAGGTTGAAGATTTCTCGATTGCGCTGCTCAATGTGTTTGATTCGCGAGGTAAATCGGTGGAGTTGGTGAACCACGTTGTGGCGCGCGAGGTTCAATCCAGCAGTTCGCCGGTGGAGATTCTGCGGCGGAACTGTGTAGCGACTCGCCTGCTTTCGTTATTTGCACGGGACAAGGGAGGAGACTACTTGAATACCGCGCTGGGCCCGTTTTTGCATAACCTTACGACGGAGCCCGAAAAGTATGTGTTTGAGATTGAACCAGACCGGTTAAAAGACTATCAAGAGTTTAAGGACAATCTCAACAATTTTGAACGGTGCCTTGGCGAGGTGGTAAACTCGCTTGAACGGACTGTCCATGCTATTCCTGCTTCGTTTCGGCAAGTGTGCCGGACCATCCAGGCCGCGGTGGAGCCAGTCTTTCCAGAATCAAAAGAAGCGGCCGTGTCGTCCTTCTTTTTTCTCCGGTTTGTTTGCCCGGCTCTAGTCTCCCCACAGGGAGAAGGGTTGCTGGACAAGCCACCAACCAAGGAAGCACGCCGGTCCCTCCTCTTGCTCGCCAAGTGCATTCAAAACATGGCGAATGGGAGCACAAACCCGGTGCGGCTTAGCGTGGTGAGCGACCGAATCTCCATGATTGAGCAAAAGACGGAGACAATGCTGACCATTCTCCGTGATATCTGCCAGCTAGAAGGCAATGATGATGATGTAGAAGGTGAAGACGGCGGTGCGCTGGAACGCCCCCATGCGGTTGCCGCCCTGCACAAGTATTTGTATGCGCACTGGGAAGATGCACACCACCGCATTCTTATGGAGCAACGAATGCGGCGTCTTCACCAAGAAAAGCATACAGAAGTGGACGCAAGCCGCAAACTAACCGCTGTTATTCGATCGCTAGGCCGACCAAGCATTATGGCGAGCTCGAAACAAGCGCTGCCTGGTTTGAACACGCCGCACCGTCTTTATGAATTCATGACGCGCAACTCGCTGCGTGATGTTGGTCCCGTGGTTGACAAGCAGATTGTGCACGAAGGCGTTGGGGTGGACGGCGTCCCTGTGCTCATCCTCACTGGCCGCAACTATAACAGAGACCAGACGGATGCCGAGCTTGTTTTGTATCGGTTTTTCCACGTTGCGTCGAAAATGTGGACAGACAAGTTTTATTTGTTTTATGACGGGACGGGTTGCATGAACAGTAACAATGTCCTTCCCGATAGTGCCATGCAAGCCAGCGAGGCCATGATGCCACAAGAAATGGTGCAAAACTGTGCCGGTATCTTTTACTACAATATGGCAGTGTGCCAACTGGCCCGCGTCAAAGCCATGGTGGCTCATTACCAACAAGGAGACTATCTAAACCCGTCCAACACGCCGTATATATTCCTGACACCGAGCAATATTGGGGATCATCTTGATGTGGCGGGGTTGAACTTGGACGGAATGTCAACCCGTGTCATTAACGACGTGAGAATGACGTTTGGAGAGGTGTGGCGGGACGGTGCGGCAATGTCCATCAAGCTAGGAGCCGAGTATCTACAGATTCGAGGCGAGGAGCCGTTTACGTTCATTCCCGAATCGCCGGGGTACACCAATGACGTGTACCACCTCAATGACATTACCGACGTGTACATGTCTGGGGAGAATGAGTTTACAATTGAGTTGCGAACCAAAGAAGAGGAAGAAGGGGACAAGGCTATTGTCCTCTCGCATCCAAAACGGTACGAGCTTGTCCGTGCGATTCAAAATGCCAAATCACGTTTGGTTCCAGACGAGAATAAACAGGAGACTACGATTATTAAAGTGGAGGACGCCATGGGCCGGCTTCTCAATATGGGCCTGGCCAATCTATGGGATACCGATGCTACTGTCCAGCAAGCCGCGTACAACCTACTAGCCACCCTGCCGGCCCGGTTTGATATTGATTTTGGCCGCGAGTTGAGAGGAGGCGAGGGTTTGGCCTTGCCAAGGAATGAGATTACAATGGCAGTGTCGTTTAGCGAGGCGGTGGCTCAATCCCACCCCGAGCTGACACTAGAGTTTTTGACGGAATTTCTCACCTCGTACCAAAACTTGTCGATTGCGCGCCGGCAGAATAGCGTATTGTACATTGTGCCGTGGGTGAAGAATATCAAGAAGCACGTGTTCAAGGCTAGCGACAAGGGCCCTGAGCAAACGGCGCTCCTTATCCGGCAGTGTCTAGACATTACGGTGGGCAATTCTGTCGACTATAATTGCCTTCTCGTCAACATTTGGCCCGTCATTTCGCTTGAAGAGGAAATGGTGGATGTGGTGTTGAATGAAGTTGTGGAGTATGCGGTGGATCGTGGCGTGGAGGATTCTTGCTTTGAAGACTCGCTAGCGGTGATTACGTCTTTCCCGACGGTTAGTATATGCGGAACGGTTCTGACGCGGATCCGCACCCTGCTGGCCATACCACTAGGAGCGGCAGAACGGTCGCTTGTGAACCATCCAAACTGGACCGAGCTTGTCGTGCTGGTAAAGATGATGTCTTTTCTTTCGTTTGAGTCCATCGCCATTGCCGAGGTTTACCTGCCCGATATTTTTATGATTGTGACCACTTTTCTCTACACGGGGTCTTACTCGTTTAGACGGTCTCTCCACTCTCTTCTCGTCAATGTTGTCCACTCCTTTTCGTGCTCGCCGAGCCTGGCGAATGATCGAAAGGATCATCTCGTGAATATTTGGCATGATGTGTGCTCGGCAAAGGGCAAGCTGCTGTTTGGACTGAGCGACGAGATGCGGCCAATGAATTATGACTACTTTGTGCTCGCCGCCGTGAAGCATATTGAGAGCTGCTGCATGGTGCTGATGGATATACTAAGCACGATTGGGTCGGTTGACGATGCCAATGTCTGGCGGGCTCGGTGGAGCTCGTTTGTCATGCGGTCATGCTTTTTGGAATGCCCCGTCCTGCAATGTAGATCGTTTCTAGTGTTGGGGTGTCTAGCAAGGATTGAAGTGGAGGATTTGGTGGTGACGCAGGTTTTGCATGTGCTGCGGCGTGCGCTGGCCTCTGAGATGATGGCGTTGAGCGAGGAGTACGCGGCTTGCACGCTCTTTTGTCTAACCAAGATGGTGGACGGGCTCCCTGCCTCGTCTGACTACCATTGCAAGCTGTTTTGGCTCGCGTTGGCCATTCTACGAGGGAGCAATGCCACGTTATTCAGCTATGCAATCACACTGCTCCAATCCTCTCTCCGCTCGTTGGACGATAATAATGCCTTCAAGACGCGGTCAATTGCCGAGTTTATGATTGATGGGCGGCGGCGGTCGGTTGAAGATGAATGGAAGCAGCTCGACGGTATCATGCGCATTGAGTTTACTGTCGAGTTTTTTGACGTGGCAGTGTGTGCGACGATTACAAAGGGGTTGGAGCGTGGCACGACAAGAGCAGCAACAATGAAGGCTTTGGAAACATTTCTTGAAGTGTCTGCAAAAAATAACGTTAAGGATCGAGAGAGCCGGCGTGCCTACCCTTCCTACCTTTCCTACCTCTACTTTCTCTACTTGGGGTGCCGCGGCGATAACGACATGAAGGACTTGTTGTGGGTTGCCGGGTACCCTGAAGACCACCTGACAACAATGCTGAGCGGGAAACTGCCAACGCTGCTAAAGGAGTTTTTATCAGACGAAAGCGCAGACTCGACCGTGACTATGTTTTTGGGCGGGCAATTGTTCCAGCGGTGTGTAGAGTTTGACTCGATGGATTTGCGCTTTTTGGAATCGCTCAAATCGGTGGGGGATAAAAATAGCGATAAAAAGGCAATGGTCTATTCCATGATTCGCGATAAAGTGTTAAAGTTTATTGAGCAAGGATCGAGCGACCGGGTTAGCGAGGCATTGTTGAACGTGGGTGGCAGTATTCTTGCTAATGTGGAGCTTTTTGACCAACTGCCATTGTACCGCAAGAAACTCCAGTCGTTGCTGATTAGTAGCGGGTTTGAAGGCACGTTGCTGGACTTGCCGTCCATGAACGGGTCCGTGTTGACGGATGATATGCATTGTATGAATCGCGAGCTGTTTGCCGCATTGGTGGAGAAAATGATGGAGAAGCGTTAATATATATAATGAATAATGACCCCCTACTTTTGCTTTTCAACTTGTTGCACGGCTTGACGGTATTCATTGAGTTTGTACCACTTTTTGATCATGAATTGATACAAGCTTGTTGGAAAGTAGTTGCCTATCAAATACCCACTCCGAGCCATATCACCACAAAAGATGATGTGTTGTCGGTTAACCACCTTTGGGTAAACCTTCTTTGCATAGCATTGGGCGGTTTCGTTGGATTGGGTCTGCATGAATCGATGCAGGTCAAGCGAGACCTTGGCTAGGTAGAATAACGAGTCCGGTTCCAGTGGGTCTTTTCTGGTGGCGGTTGAAATATCAGTTTTTACACCGCCAGTGACGACATTAACAATGGATACGCCTAAAGGTTCCATCTCGAATCTTATAGATTCACAGTAGTTTCGTAACGCGGCTTTGCTGGCATTGTATGTAGACCCCCATGGGGCCGGGAAGTCAGCGGCGGCAGAGTCCGTATGAGCAATGATACCCCCTGTGGCAACGACCCATGGACCAAACGCATTGTTCATCCGCATTGCGCCAAATAGATTGACATTGAAGCAATCTTGGATAGCCGCGACTGGTGTTTCAAGAGACGGTTGGGAGGTACCAACGCCAGCATTGTTGTACAAAATGTCGAGCTCGTTGTTGAGCTCGGAAGAGAGTGTCTCCTTCAACGAGTCGACTGATTCTTGGCTGGTAACGTCAAGTTTGTACGTGTGGATCCCTAGCTGTTTAAGCTCGTCCATCGCTTCAAGTCGTCTGGCTACAGCATACACTTTCCATCCCTTTGCGTGGAATTCAGTGGCCAGTGCTTTTCCAATGCCTGCTGAGCAGCCGGTGATTAGGATTGTTTTTTGCTTTGCCATTTAGTTAACAGTTGTGGCCAAAAAAATGTCTATTAGATGTATAAGCCCGTCGGGAGAGTCCCAATCAAAACCGGCCCCGATATCGTATGTTCGGTCTGACCCGAGAAGGGCCACGACCGAGTTCATACCCCCCAAAAGCTTCCAACAACTTTCGGTGGGTTTAGACTGTCAAATGATGACCAGCACCGTAGGTAGTTGTATGACCCAACTGGAATGAAGCGTTGGGACCAACCTTCACCGCTGCTCAAAGGCGAAATGGTGAGCCTCACCAATGTCTTACGTCAAGGGGAAACTGCTGAAGAAGTGCTTTTTCGACGAGGTGGCACTGTTGACGCCACCCGTTTCCGGTCAGGTGCCAACACGAACACGGGCAGAATAGCCTATTATTAATATTGAAGAGAAAAAAAAACCCCAGCCGTTAAATTCTCTGGTAGAAAATACTATACTTGCCATTATAACTCGAGAGGCGTGCACCTTCCTAATGGAGGTTGGGGGGCCAGCCGCACATATAAAAAGGGGAAACCTGGTTTTTTTTTTTCACTTTTTCTTCTTTTTCCCACACAACAAACTACAATGTATCCAGACGAAAAACCAAGCCATGTATTCTTCGCAACTGCCGAAATGGTCAGTGAAATTGCGAACCATCTTGCAACAAGTAGCCTGGCAAGTTTGCTTCAAGCTAGCCGGGATCATTTTGAACTGTGCGTGTCCAAACTATGGAGCGTTGAGGGTGGGGACAGGCTCCCTGGGTTGCGTGCACTTGTAGCATGTCCTAACCCCGAGCGGAAAGCAAAGTATGTAAAACATTTGCGCAGTGTAAATGTTGAACATATCGAAGACCTGTACCAGGTGTATACCGACAATATGGATGATGAAGACAAGAAGCTCCCTGGTCTCAAAAGTTTGACACTAGGACCTAGCCTGTTTATTGGCCATGACCTTGACATAGCACAGACATGGCTTAAATATACCGTGATATCATTTGTACCATGCACGCTGGAATCGGTAGTTGTTGCCGATAACACTGCACACAAGACGCTACTAGACATTGTGAGGTGTCGTTATCATTTTAAAAGTATAAAGTTGACGGTTCTGTACAACCCACTATCCTCGCTTTACAACTTTCATACCTTGCTTAAAGAAACTCTTCGCGAGGGACGAGTAATTACCAGCCTTGATTGTCATTTCCCGAATAAAGGCGTGGATGAATATGAGGCGCATGGCATGTACGGAGATGTCCAAATTGACTTGATCAAGGAGGTGGCCAACAATAAAACAATGAAGTGGTGCAGAATACCTTGCATCCCGTACAACCAGTCTCAGTTTGGGTTATTAGATGACAATGCCGCGGACCCGCAAATCAACCATACCCTGACGGATCTAGTTTTGACAATAAACGAGACTTGCCAGGTCAGCCTTCATTGGATGGCAAACCTTCAAGCTCTACAACGTGTTTGTTGGGACCTCAAGACAAACGTTGTTGATGCGAAATGCCGCGGGGGTACCATATTTGTACGCCACCCAATCACCGCCAACCTGCCTAACCTACAAGAAGTACATTGCGAAGGGTTTTGTATAATGGACATTATCAGCACCACATCTAGTGCTCCCAACTTGGAAAAGGTTTGCTGGACGGGCTGGAGTTGGGGTTCTGGAGCGAGACCTGGAGGAGTCAACATTAGGTTGCTGTTTAAAAACGTTGACATTGCACGACAGTTGAAAACCTTGTGTCTGGATGCAAACAAACAAACCTTGTTGGGCCTTGAACAGATAACCTACGAAGAGTTTATACAGCTAGGCCACCATTGCCAGAACCTGGAACGGTTGGAGATTTTGCACGTGGACAGATGTTATCCATCTCGCTCGTTCAAATCTTGCAACTATACCGACAAGCTCAACTACTACATTGTACTGCCCGTCAACCAATGTTGCCCGCACTTGGCTCCCAGCTCTGAGGTTTCATTTCCCTGTTTAAACTACCTCGGACCGAACGTGCGGCTGTTGCGGATTAAGGTGGAATGTGAAGGCGTGCGGATGCATGTTAAACAGCGGCAGATTCGCAAAAACCCGGCGGATTATAACATTAATGAAGCTCGTTATTGCTGTTGCGAGTTTGTCAACAAACACATGCCGAGAATTGATTCTAACCGGGTGTGCGCTCATTGCCTGGACCAATCTGGCGGGGAGGCATATGAACAAGATGACAAGTGGTTACAATCAATGGCTAACGTCGAACGTGATCTTTCATATCCTATGCTATCTCATCATATGAATATTAAGGGGTACGTAAAGAATGGGCTAATGTACTACTCTCCATAGCTTACCAAAAAAAAAACTAATTTGATATACTTTTATGAACAAACGAATCAAACTGATGCTTATGTAACCGGAACAGCAGCATTGTAGCCTGTGCGTCTTCTACAGAGGAGTGTGCGCCCGATTGAATATCGAGACGGAGAATCTCCTCCGCGAGGCGTTTCAATGCTGGTGGCCCGCCTTTTGTCAATGTACGAAACGGTTTATGGAGCGATGTGTCTCTGATGCGAGTTTTGGGGTGTGAGATCATCAAACTCTTGAGGTCGTTTTGGATGGCATGGCCGACTAGGATTTTCCCAGAAAACAAAGCGTCGACTTCAGTCTGCACCTTGGTGAAACTTTCCGCGTCTCGAACGTCGCTGGGTTTGACTCCCGACACCCACGTCCGCCAATCCGTCACTCGTTCGGTGGGTTTGACAAACTTGTCAAGCACCACCGCGCCGTAGTAGTTTACAATAGACACCCGGGCGAGGACAGAGCGGGCGCCGTTGGTGCCGACGCCGACAAACTCACAGTCCACTGCAAGGTACTTGCCTATGCGGCTCTTTTTATCAGTCTGTTCTGTCTGCTGTGGTTTGTGCAGTTTTGTCGTCAAATGCTCGTCTTCTTGTAACAACAGCTGCGAGACACCAAGCCCCGTCGTCGTCTCCAGTTTGATTAGCTTCTCTAGGTCTTTTACTTGCTCTTTTTCGACAACAACAACCGAAGCGTGCTTGGGTTTCGCCTTGACCACCTTCTTCACCTTCTTCTTTTTCACAACTTTGCCGGTTGTATCATCGCCTTTTAGCCTCTTTTGGAGCTCTTTCCAGTTTGAGGAGAGCACGGGTGTCGCCATCTCGATCGCGGTTGTATGTGGCTTGCCGTGTTTTTTCGTGCGTTTGTATTTGTAAGTAAACTGGGTGGTCTCGTAGGGCGTGAAAAGGTAATACCAGAGTACGGTTAGTATTAGTAGCAGTGGACCAATAAGTAGTAGTAGTTTAAGGTCGTGTCGCATGTGCGCCCTTTTCTTTCTGTTGTTGTTGTTGTGCTGCGCGAGAGAAAAATTTGTGATGTGCGTGCGCCGCACCCACGTTTTGGGAGGAATGATTTCCATTCTTGGTTTGATTAGACGGAATATGTTTCTGGGAAATTGGTTTGAAATCTCAGCGCTGTCTAAGGAACCTTTCTGAATAGAGTACGGTTCTGGCATGGCAGGAACGAGGAGCCTGCTAGCTTCCTGTAGATCTTGCAGAGATTAACGAGTTTGGACGGACTACCGATATTATCGGTAGTGTTGGTTGCGCGCGTACATTGTGGTCCGCCCTCACTACGGCGAGAAAAGCCATTTTGTAATGATGTTCAAAGGTCGGACCATGATATACGCGTGGGTCGATGCGCCAAACTGCCGACAAACACCGATATGGATCCAGGGTGGAACCGCCCGCCATCCCCACATTTCTCAACCAAACATGTTATAGCCAAGGCGGTCCCATAGAAATGACGGTCTACATAGTAACACAGACCTTTGGATATCAAGTGTGAGGACATGATTACGTAAACGGCGGGACTAATTTTTTTTTTTTTTTGTTTTTCGGGTTTTGACACTTTTTTCCTTCTCACACACTCAAACACACACAAAAATGAAACGCTCACAACAAGACGACAGCAATGACGCCGACGCCAAACGACAGAAAATAGAAGCGTCCAAGGCGCGTCTTGCAGCTCTCAAGTCGAAAAGCGACCTCTTGGCCAGCGTGAAGGCAAAAAAGGAACAGTTGAAACAGCAGCAAACACAAACACAAACACAAACAAGCGCGCTAAACGCGGCGCTTCACCCATTACTAGCAAACCCACAACAGAGCACGTCGTCATCGCCAGTAGTAAACCCATATCTAGCGGATACCAATACAGCCACAACTCGACGGCCAAAACAGCTGCATTTCAATCGTCCAGGAAAATACACTGAACAGGGGGAAGCGCTGCGAACTGTCCAGGCGGAAAAGGACGCGGAAATGGCGGCGGCAAAGGCCAGTGAGCAGAAATTGATTGACGAAGGTGTCGATATTGTTGCTGATGAACAGAATTTCAAACCACAACTGGAGCCACCAACCGAGGAGTGGTGGGACCAGAGTATTGGTGAAATCACTGCGTTGGTGCACCACCCGGTCGAGTTGAACGCCCCATGGCTCAAGCACCAGCCAAAGGAAATGCGCCTATTCATGACTAAAAAGGAGATTAAACGTAAACGAAAACTACGACGTGCAGATGCGCAAAAAGAGCAGCAGGACCGGATCAAGCTCGGGTTGGAGCCCGCCCCGGCACCAAAAGTCAAGCCGTCCAATTTCATGAACGTGCTGTCCAACGAAGTGATGAAGGATCCAACAAAAATGCAAGCCAAGATGCGGAAAGAGATGGACCAACGCAAAAAAGCCCACGACGACGATAATAAAGCACGCATGTTGTCTAAAGAAGAACAATGGGACAAGAAGACAAACAAGCTCGAACAGGATAAGGAAAAGGGCATTTACACGGCAGTGTTTCGTATCGACAACTTTTCCGACCAAAAACATCGACATATTGTCCGTACAGAGGCCGAGAGTAATCAGTTTACAGGCATGATTGTTTATAACCCTACGTTCAGCCTGCTCGTGGTGGAAGGCGGCGCCACCCCGGTGAAAAAATACATCAAGCGGCTTCAACGAATCAAGTGGTGTGAAAAGAGTGTGGCCAAAAGCGACGACGCGGCAAAACGCATGAAAGATTTAGACTTGTCCAACAACAAGTGCTCGTTAGTGTGGCAGGGGCAAATCGCACACCCAAAATTCTCTCGGTGGACGTTCAAAGACGCTGAAACAGAACAGGACGCAAAAGAACTGCTCAAAAAGTTTAATGCTGAATCGTACTGGTTGGAAGCGAGAAATGTCAATTAAAAACTGCTTATATTTACAGGAGAGGGGAATTGTGATGAGTGCAATTATTCCTTGCTAACCTTGGCCAAAATGTCAGAGTCCTTGAACAAGATGAAATCTTCATCGCCAATCTTGATGGAAGATCCGCCGTATGGAGGAATCAAGACACGGTCGCCGGCTTGGACGCTTGGAGCAATTCGCTCACCGCTCTTGTTCAGTGCACCTGGGCCGACAGACAAGACGTTTGCTTCGTTTAGCTTTTCTTGGTTCTTTTCTGGAATATAAATGCCAGAGGCGGTTTGTGCTTGGGCCTTGGCTCGTTGAACCAACACTCGGTCCAACAATGGGACAATGTTCTTGAAGGATTTTAGAGCGCTCTGTTTGTGTGTGTGTTAGTTTGTATGCGGTATTTACGGGAGGGCGGTTGTGGTTGGTGGATACTTGCCATTTTGATTGTTTTTTGGTGGTTTTTGGAAGAATGAAAAGAGTGGAGAGAAGAGAGAGAAAGATTCGAAGAGAAAAGAAAATTTTGGAATGCTCGGCGGGGGCGCGCGTCGTCGGCGTCGGCGTCGGTGTCGGTGTCGGAACTCCGATTTTGAAAAATTGTGAATTTTGAGGTTGGGCACCAGTCCTTCTTGAATTCTTGAAAGTGGTGTGTGCAGCCAATCGCATATACCATTAGATATGCATATACATATGTTAATGTTAGATAATGCAGTACGAGACAGCAAGGATGTCGTATACCAGGTCTTTTGACGTGTCAAGCAATGTGGGGTATTTTGTAGCTTCTCAAAGTCTCTCCATGTGCAAAGTGTACATATAAACTGATCCCGCGATGGACTTATTACAATAGGCAATGTGGAGTGTACTTGGTAAAAAGGCCAAGGAGCAAATGTTGTAAGAACGCTGCATTTTCTATACTTTGGGGTTGTTAACATGTACCAGCTTAATCTACACGTCATCCACCTATATATAAGATAGGGACCAATTGCAAACGTCATATTTAGTTTAAATTGCACTTGGACTTGGACTTGGTCTGAAGAAGACGTAGTACTCTTTTTTTTTTTCTTTCAGACCCGAGTCCACGGAAAAGGGGAATGCATTGCGGTACCGTATAAAGGCTGAAATCAAACGCATCGACAATTGAGCTTTTAGAATCGCCCGTCCCGGAAGCACGCGTACGCCTTATATATATTAGAATCCACACAGGGTTTCGGGGGCATAGTAGCGTTGACAGAGATTTCGAAGGCGACTGTGCACTGACGCAAAAACCCTAGACTCGCCCTAACACCACCTAGCATAGAACAAGCCTTGTTCGTTCAAGATTTGATATGCCGATGACGACAATGGGTGATTGGATATCGCGTTTTTTGATATCACAGACCATGCTCGTTATTTTCGGATTTGAGTGCGCAGGCTTCAATCGGGGACGCAGCATTGGATCCTGATATCATGACACTAAGGCTTTATCATATGGTTCAATTTGATACCGGTCTTAGAGGGTACGTACTATATCTAACTATAGGGGCCTAGGCTCGCAACATTTACCGCCCAATACCAAATTAATTGTTCCAAATGTTATATATTATAAGGTTAATCAACACTGCCTGCAGCCATGGATTAATGAGATCTTAATCCGCGGATTCAACACTGCCTATGCCAAGGGGTGGACCCTCTCGAGGATTTACCAGCATAGCCTAGTGTGTGTATATACACAATTAATCTAGTTCCGTACGTATGTATACGCCTCTAATAATGGATGTACAGACATGTATCGTCAGTACGTAACAAAAAAATAGAATCTCGATTATATGGAGCACGTTATATTCGTAGTTACCAACCATGGCTCTTCTTCAGCACCCATATATACCCTGAAATGCAAGCCGAGTCTACATGCTGCTAATATATATTGCAATTGCCTGCTGCGGACTGGACTTTACACAATTGAAACAAAAAAAGTTTGTCCCTGTTACTATACACTGATCAACAACTATCCAGGGTTTTGGTAGTGCTAATCAATCCAGGAACAATATTTTTTTGCGTTCATCAGCCTCAATTGTTTAGATTGCGCAGGTGGGCTAGGTGAATGAATGAACTGACGTCCTGTACTTACCGCACATCACGATATACCGGTCCCACCAAAGTTTTTATTTTGCTACACTTATAATTTATACCAACATCATGATTGACATTGATATAAAATATACTGGTCCGCGTCATTGCAGTTGCGTTGCTGTGTCGCAATTTTTCCCGATACTAGGAATTGCCCAGCCCCTGATGATCACTCCCCGATCGTCTAAAGTATAGCGCCGATCACAGCGGGATGGCGCATTTAAGCTTAAATAATCAATCGGGATTTTGGTATATAAGTTACGCAATTGTTTAAATATATGTTTCGCGCCTGGGGCATATGTACAAGTACAAGCTCGCCCACCGATGTGCGGAAGGGGGATTTACCTATGAACCAGATCTATGGAACCAGATCGTAATAATATATCATGACATGGTATACTCATTGGGCCCCAATAACAGCGCTGTGGCGGGCTGTGAGTCTTGCTAATATAAACAAAAACCGGTATACGACACAGCCATGATTACATCAATTTTTGAAACTAGAGTCAATCCGGATCCTCGAGACCTTCAGATGAATGTCGTCCCTAGAGGTGGAGGTCCAAATTATTATAAATAGCAGGTCAAATTCGTCAGTTTTTTTTTTCTCTTCTTACTTTCGTTAGATTCTCAACTACTCTTTACAAGACCAATACAATCAACAATGCAATTCTCTACTTCTATGCTTACTCTTCTTGTCACTTCGGTGTTGGCTGCTCCACAGGCGGCTGACGTCTCTGGTGGTCTAGCCCGACGACAAGAGGAGCCATCTAGTGCTCCAGCTTTGGCCCGACGACAGGAGGAACCATCTAGCGCACCAGCCTTGGCGCGACGACAAGAGGAACCAGCTTCAACTACTCCAGCTTTGGCTCGACGACAGGAGGAACCATCTAGCGCTCCAGCTTTGGCCCGACGACAAGAGGAGCCATCTAGCGCACCAGCCTTGGCGCGACGACAAGAGGAACCAGCTTCAACTACTCCAGCTTTGGCTCGACGACAGGAGGAACCATCTAGCGCTCCAGCTTTGGCCCGACGACAAGAGGAACCAGCTTCAACTACTCCAGCTTTGGCTCGACGACAAGAGGAACCATCTAGCGCTCCAGCTTTGGCCCGACGACAAGAGGAGCCATCTAGCGCTCCAGCTTTGGCCCGACGACAAGAGGAGCCATCTAGCGCACCAGCCTTGGCGCGACGACAAGAGGAACCAGCTTCAACTACTCCAGCTTTGGCTCGACGACAGGAGGAACCATCTAGCGCTCCAGCTTTGACCCGACGACAAGAGGAACCAGCTTCAACTACTCCAGCTTTGGCTCGACGACAGGAGGAACCATCTAGTGCTCCAGCTTTGGCCCGACGACAGGAGGAACCATCTAGCGCACCAGCCTTGGCGCGACGACAAGAGGAACCAGCTTCAACTACTCCAGCTTTGGCTCGACGACAGGAGGAACCATCTAGCGCTCCAGCTTTGGCCCGACGACAAGAGGAACCA
>JAJLUJ010000251.1:0-10024 GCA_030564235.1 Blastobotrys elegans
GACGTCACAGTCCACCAAACATGCCTAGCACACACATTCTGTAGTGTATACTTTCGCGCTTAGTCACTAGCTACATATAGTATACCCGGGCAGCTGTCTATTCGTTACCCATTTACTTTATCAACTTATGTTGCTCGGAATGGGCCTTGTACTCTTTCAGCATAAATTCCAATTGTAGCAAATGGGGAAATCAACGAAAAGTAATAGGTGTAGAAACACCGCCGCCCCCAATTAAGAAAATGTGTAGTTTTAAAGGAAATATAAATTCATAACGCGCGCTGTTACATAATAAAGAGTACTCAAGTCATAAAAAGTAGTCCAAGCCTACTTGGATTGTTGTTGTTGTTGTTCAAGCTCTTGCTTCTTTTGTTCTTCAGTCTTACCTTCAGCGTCGACTGGGTTTTGTTGGTTCTTGGTTTGATCGGATGGAGACATTGTTAGATAGATGGTTGGATAATGAGAAATGACAATAGATGGGGGAAATAAGCTCTTATTTATAGTTTTTGTCCCAGCTAAATGGGGTGAACAAATGAATGGGGTGTTATGACGTCTACTACCGAACCTAGGGGTAAGTAAACGCCCTGATAATCAACCCATAACCCTTGATCATTTCCACTTTGAAAATTTAGATTATAGCTTAGGGTTATTCACAGGGCCATTGCGCGGAGAAACCAGACTATCAGGTTTACCACGATCGATGTTATTATGGAGGTCAGGCTGTCAAAGAGTTTGTGTTTGTTTATTTTGGATGACTGATATCGATCTTGTTTCGCAATTCGCCGTACATGACGATTATCACGGGTTTACTGTAGACGACCCAGTTAGCCTAATCTTGGGATTGTATACGTCATAAGCTCATTCTCCCTCCCCTTCCCTTATCTCTGGAGAAATACTATAAATAAGAGCCCATTTTCCCCATCTATTCTCATTCCTCATTATCCAACTATCTATCTAGCAATGTCCCCATCCGATCAAACTAAGAACCAACAAAACCCAGTCGACGCTGAAGGTAAGACTGAAGAACAAAAGAAGCAAGAGCTTGAACAACAACAACAACAACAATCCAAGTAAGCTTATAATCTGAATACTATGTAACTGCGCGCGTTATAAATTTATATTTCTTTAAAACTTTTACTACTTGTCACCGCCCATGCTTAACAACATTTGTTTACAAACCCCTGTTTCTTAGGACAATTCATTTCAGAAGGTCATAGCTTACTTTCGTATAGTTCTAGATGCAGTATATGTTTGATATAAAAGATCTTTGGAGAAAGTGCTATCCCAACAGATGCGCCAACTTTCCCATGATCTGGGCCACCAAAAACAAATTCGTCAAAGCTCTTGCCTTTCAAATCATAAATCGGCTCCAATATTGAGGTTTTTGAAAATCTAATTATTATCCACAAACAATCCATGTACCATTGAGTCCATGTGGCTCTCGCTTTTTTATCATGCACCGAACCCATGCCATAAGGAGAAAATTATTTATTCTCTGGTCAAACTGGTCTAACTAGATGTATGGTTGGCGGATGACATCACAGAGTTGAACCATTTTTAAGCCACGTAAATATGACGCAGTATAGAACTCTTAAGATCGGACAAGTACGGTTTTACCCGCTAATTTGGGGATGATACAAGCTTATTTCCTTATTCAACACATCTCAGTCTCGATATACACGCCCTCAACAACCCCTACCATATACAAATATGCTATCAAAAATGCGCGCAGTCTGGTGCAGTTTCGGATATATATATGAAGATAGCCGATTATGACGCGCATAAACTGCGGGTGGACAAGGGGAAGGGTTCGATTAACAGGGCATGTTTTAATATCGCAACAATTCTGTTTCAAAAGTCAAATAGACTAGACGTCATCACCAACCCCCGGGCCATCCTCTTATGAGATCTGGGGTCCGGAGAGAAAAGAAAAGTATAAATAAGAGCCCATTTTCCCCATCCATTCTCATTTCTCATTATCCAACCATCTATCTAACAATGTCTCCATCCGATCAAACCAAGAACCAACAAAACCCAGTCGACGCTGAAGGCAAGACTGAAGAACAAAAGAAGCAAGAGCTTGAACAACAACAACAACAATCCAAGTAAGCTTGGACTACTTTTTATGACTTGAGTACTCTTTATTATGTAACAGCGCGCGTTATGAATTTATATTTCCTTTAAAACATTTTTCCCTGTGCCCCACAGCCGATTACGTACACCCCTTCAATGATACGTCTTTTCCTCTCCAACCTCAGGATTGGGAAAGAACACACTTATAAAAAGGGGGACAGTCCATTTCTTGCATGTTAGTTGTAACTAGTAGCTAATTGGGCTAAATATGGATGAAGATCAAAGCTAGGTTCTGTGTTTTGTAATACTCTGAGTGAAAATAAGACGTGTTTCGCATCATCCCCGGGTATATATAAACTAATTAAAAATTAAAAATAAAAGACAATCGTTCACAGCAAAAACAATACAGATACGGGCCTTATTCGCCTTTGCTTACTTACTCTTTATCAAATATGACCTCCACTGAATGAACCAAGTTAGATCAACCAGTCGATGTTGAAAACCAGACTGAAGAACGAAAAAGGGAAGGTGCTAGCTACCGAAAAGTGACATGATAGTTTTTTGAGTGTTCAAAAAACTACAAAACCAAAACTATTTTCTAAGCGGCCAATTACGTACCATTGCAAATAGACCGTACTTGACCACTAATATTCCCATAAATAACAAATGAGCGGGGTGGGGTTCGTCATTTATTTTATTCAATTGCATGCTCCTCTTTGGTGGCTGGGTTTATTGAACCCATCCATTTTTGGCAAGAGCTTTCAGTCCTTTTAGTAAGGAGAACCTTGCACTCCTTATATTAATAAAATCAGGTTCATGCACTAGGGGGGAGCGAGCGTGCGGACACGGCTCAATACGCGCGTCATTACCTTACCCCGTTGGGACAAACGCCTTGTTTGATTCGGGGTAGATCAAGAATCTGGTCAGCGCGAAACAGGCATTTCCGTGCCATGTATTATGGATCGTACAATTACTATGGAAACTAATTAAAAAAGCAATGACCAGGCAACTAGTTTCGGCCAACTCGCCCCCTCCTCCTTCAGAGGCCACAAAACAACTATTAATACAGACCCATTTTCCCTCATTTTCTCTTTATCAAACAATCACCAAAAATGCCAAACTCTGAAGAAACCAAGAAGCAAGAACCAGCCGACGTTGAAAACAAGTCTGAAGAACAAAAGAAGGCAGAAAAAGCTGAAGAAGCTTCTAAATAAGGAACAACTCCTTTCTAAATTTAAATTGGGTTCTCAAAATTTTAAACATGTAATAGCGCTATTAACATTATATTTCTTTAAAACACAATATCTTTTTTCAACAATGTAGGCCCAAAAGCAATGCGGTGGAGAATAATTTTTTTGGCAAAAACGATCAAAGGCGTGGAACGTAGTATCTTATTAAAAGCCCAAAAAAGAAGAAAAAAAGAATTCATCTACAACTCGTCATGATCCTCTTCAACCTCGGCGACATCATCTTCATCCTCCTCAACAACATTCTCCTCTTCTACATTGTCATACTTTTGCTGCAGCTTGGCAATGGCATTGTCATACTCAGTCCATTCCGGGATTTGACGTCTAGCCCGGTCAAGTTTTGGTTCCTTTGTCAGCGGGTTATTACACAGGTCAATAGTCTTTGCAGTCAACAAGCTCTGGTCCGAGCACCATGTCTCGCACCACAGCCATTCTTGCGGCAGAGAAAAGATTGGAATCTCAGTCTGGAGATTGTTCGGCAAGTCCTGGTCAAGGTTTGACAGCGAGTTTTTATCAGCACTCAGCTGCTGGTAATGAGACCGGATCCGATCACCAGCAGCCATCTGTCTAAACTTGTTCAAATCAATCACGTATAGAGCAGAAATGTGGTACTTGTGGGTACTTCCCAGCAAGTTCTTCCAATACCCTTGCTTCCAAAACCGGAATCCTTCCATCTCCTCACGAGAGTCGCACATTGGCGTGTAGCCGTACGGAGCCCCTTGCAAATCCAAATCAACCAGCTCCTTCAAATCAGTACGCACAATCTGATCAGCATCTACAAAAATAACCTTCTCAAGCGATTGAGGGAAAAGCACGTCGAGGAAAAGAATCTTGTACCCCCAAATGGTCCGTTGCTTTTCTTGTTGGCTTCGCAGCCAGTGAGGCCACTTGTAAGTGATGAGCTCGTACTCAAACCCATACTCCGTCGCTAGATGAGGCAGGAAAGCCTTGAACGACGGCGATAGGAACTGTTCAATCAGCCAAAACTTGACGGTATGGGAGGAGTGCTTCATGACACTTGCAGTCATGATACTCAAAAACCGCTCATATAAATGCCCCGAAGCCACCGTAAAGATGTTGATATCAGCCTGCTTTTTGGCCGGTACTGGCTTCTTCCATGTGAAAATGGACTGTTTCGGGCTGTCCAACACATCGGAATGCTCATGGCCCTTGTTTCGAGTTACTTTCGGGAAGATTGTCGTGCCGGCCATGCTATCCATCCAAATCTTGTCGTTTAGTTCGCCGTCCGATTCGTACTTCATGCCCACGTTCAGCAGCTTGTAAACCTGGCTGGATCTCCCATCACGCAGCTGCAGCTTCCACCAACCAGGGTTAGCCTGGAACTGGAAATATCCCAGGTTCGCCATCACGCTTGTATCAGCAACGAGAGGTGTTTTGGCATCGCCAAGTTCAAGGGCTAGGCCACGAGGTGCACGTCGTATTGAATCAACGGCATGACCTTCCAGCATGATATTACGCAGCTCGTACGTGGCAGTTAGCTTATCGTCAGTGACCGTGTTGAGGACAATGTTTTCCAGGTCGTAATCGGAGATTTCTGGGTCAACCAGCCACGCGTTTGGCGTGTGGATTTCCGCATTATACAGAGTGTCTTGCTCAAGCGTGTCAAACACTACAGTGTCTGGCGCGCGCGCACCGTCAGATGCAAACTCTGGTCGATGCGGCATGCACCCTCGATAAAACCGCTTCAACGGCATTTCGTCAAGCTGAGGAGCAGGATTGAGGTACACCTTGATTCTGAACCCGTCTAGTTTAGAAAGGAGTTGGAGATAGGTGATAATCTGCTGGCCACGCTCGGATAGCGGGTTGATGGCCGCCGTTACCACGATGGGCCCAGTACCCACTTCAAACATTGTATGGTCGCCAATCAGCTCCTCCACCGACGCTCGTGGCACGGCTTGCGAGAGGAAAAAATCGTTTTGGCCTTCCATATAGTACGTTTTGGTGTACCGGCTAACTAACAAGTCCTGGCCCATGAAATTGGCAGCTTCAATGCCATGCTTCTTCGCTCCATTCACAATCGACTCGATCCGTGGCCATTCAACGCTTAACAAAAGATCCAAATCGTCTTTTGAGAGGACACGATCCTGCAGCTTCACGATCCGCCCGCCAATGATAATGTTGGAAGTGAGGAGGGTCGAATCGGAGAGCTGCAGAGTCAAATCTTGCGAGAGTTTGGAGTAGACTTTTTCGATTGGGGCAAACTTTTCGTCCCAGCCGCAGCTCTTTACGAGTTTGGAGGAGGTTGGCGGCGTCTTGTCTTTGATGAAGCTTGACAAGGCCTCAATTCCTTTGATGAGCGCTTTTGGCTTGTACTGGCCCAACGACTGGATCGCGTTGGTGACTAGTTTCCGCCGGTCTTGCCGCAGGTTGGTGTTTTTCTTCCCAGCATCAATGATCGGAAGGACCGATAGCCGAATGTTAGTGTCGCTTGCCTCGCCAAACTTGAGAAGCTGGATAAGTTGGGTTAGCGATCCTGGATTGGCGAAATCGGCAGTGTAGTATAGAGTGGTGTAGTACTCTGCGTCGTTATCAAACTCCACGTTCAACGCGTCGGGAAGTTGGAGTTGGGCAGTGTCCACAAACTTGATTTCCTCTGGGTCGCTTGGAGAAATGAGCGTGTTTCGTTTCTTGGCCGCGCCTTTAATAAGCTGGTCGCGAATTGGGTTTGACTTGTTTGTCTTGCCCCTTTCCACAATCTTTCTAATCTCAGTCAAGTCGTCTACGAGAATGGCCGATGCTTCCATCATCCATTGCTGGGTTGGCTTGACTGAGATACCATTCGCAAAGATCATTGGCATACCCTCGTTAACATCAAACCGGTCAATCCAATCATCAGTGAGACGGATAATCTCATCAACTTGCGGAATAGACACATCCTTCACATCAGAAATGTTCTTCATGGCACGGGATGGGTCAGTGCCTGTCAATATACTGACTAGATACTTGTCAACATCGCCAGACTCGCCATACTCTTCCAACCACGCAATATCCTTGGCGACTTTTTTACCCTCGGTGGAGCTGGTCAGCGGGACGACGCCAAACTGAATCGGCACACCACGTTGCATGAGGGAGTAAGCCTGGCCAAGCAACGCCAAATGTTCAGGGGCACTGAGATCGACGGCCACCACAATGGAGACGGCGTTATGCCGAATTGGGTAAAATTGGCCTGGAAAGTCTTCATTAAGGAAAAGTTCAACGTCATCTGGGAATTCGCGGTACTTGATGTCCATTGCCAAGTCGTTTAACCAAACTAGGCCAGGGGTTTGGTAGTCGTATCGTTCAGTGTTGGTGTTGTTCACGTTGCCGACATAATTGTGTTCAATAAACTGAGCCGCACCTTCCGCGTCAATCCCAAATTCTTGCATTTGCCGCATAAACTCCCGTTCCTGGTCAACCACGTCCATCAAAGCATACACACTTGTATCAATTTGAAAAGCCTGAGCGCCATTGATGAGTAATGCGGCTTGTCCCGGTTTGAGGATCCCTGCGTTTGCTTCCAAATCCTTCAATGTATCATCGTTGGGAGTAGTAGCGGCTACTTTTTCAACCAGGTTTGGAAAATCCAGCGACACGTTCAACAACGCGCTAAACTTGTCTTTACTGTTCATAATGTAGCTGGTAGCTCGCATACCGAGATTGGACAGCTCGTCTTTACTGATCTGCACGGTTGCCGTCACATCCTTCTCATCCTTCTTGGACTTTTTCCGATCGTCAATGACGATATAATCGGTCCGTTTAAGGGCCATTTCCATGCCATACCCTGACAAGTTTTCTCGGTGTTTAGGTTTGGATGGCTTGGCTCGAACAATGTACTGGATTTTTTCGTTTAGAGCGGATGAGACAAGGTGGGAGTGGAACACTGGGAAACTCTCGCTGGCAATATCGGCGTACAAAATGGCCATCGGAACATCCGTATTACTGCCCAAGACGCGGTCGCCTGGCAGCATTTCCACGTCTCGGTCAGCACCGCTTTCCAATGCAAACACAGAGTCTTTATCGCATGATACCTTGCCATTGTACACAAACACATTTTCGCACTGCTTGTCAATGTTTGTAGCGTAGTATTGGTAGTAGGCCTGGATCGCGGCAGAGTGCTTGTGAAGCGCCAGTGCCAGATCAACATGTTCGACTTGGTCGGCGGTTACAAATCCGGCTTCTAGTGCATGGTTGATGAGCTCCTTTCGGTAGTCTTGATCGGTTTGTCGCCCCTTTGCCTCGTTAAGCGCTACATACGCTGACAACATTGGGTAAAACGCCGTCGCATTTTCACCCGCAATCGCTTCTCTTATTCCGAGTTAGCTTCTTTTTTTTTGTTTTTTTTTTGTTTTGACAGTTTATACATACATCACGGCAAGTTCGAATGGCGGTGCCTGCCAGTTGCTCTGTAAATCGACTACTACCGGCGTGGAATACACGCCTATAGCGAATAGTAGAAATGTGAACAGCATGTCGAGTGGGTGAGGAGTTTAAGCGCGCGCGAAAAGAAAAGAAAAAAATATATATATATATATTTATTTTTCAACACCTTCTGTATTAGGTTATAGTTCTATTTTACACCATTGTTTTAAAATTGAGTTTAAGGGTCAACGTATCTGGGTTGACCTCTGCAAGGCTGCAATTGATCACCGCCCCAACAGTGAATGCCTGATGAGAAAACATGTTGTCAACGCTGGCCTCAATACCAAAGTTTTTGCAGTATACAAACGCGACCCCATCTTTCGGCGGGCGGGTTATAGCGCACTCGAAATTGAGCTTGTCGTGGCAATCTTGCTGGATTTTCTTCAGAATCCAGAAATTTTTGGACTCGCGCTGGGCCTGGTTGATTACAATTTGCAATGCCTCAATTCTACACGCCATTGATCCCAGCTGGGTGGCAGTTAATGGGCGTAGTTTGGACAAGTGGCAGTGAAGTTGCCAATGCACTAGCAAGTCTTGGAATCGGCGTAATGGCGATGTGCAGTGTAGGTAACTAGAGACGCCTAACGATTGATGTTTGGTTGGCTCGAGTACCAACGATGCAGAGTTCATTCTTCGGAGTAATGCAAACGAGTCACCGAGTGTTAGCTCGTTGGTGTTGGATTCTAAACGTGGCATACCGAAATGGACAGACTGAGCACGGTAGATTGTATCAATGCCATTATTTGACATGTATTCAGCCACGGAATGGTTCGTTATCACCATCATCTCTTCTACTAGTTTCCTCGACGCGCTAGGTCTTTCAGGTGTAATGATGACGGTATCATTATCAAACGACACTTTAGATTGGGGAATGTCGATATTCACTGCCCCATTCTCCTGGCGCACTTTTCTTAGTTTATGCGAAATTTCGTGTAGTTGGGTCAGATCGGCATGCTCGTTTGTGGATAGAAACTTGTCGGCTTGGTCGTATGTGATTTTCACCACGTTGGTGGCCATCTGCGGCTCAATATGCGTCATGTGCGATGTCCCAGTCTGCTCGTCAAACTCAAAAAAGAATGACAAGCAGCGCCGCGATTCTCCAGGGACGAGGCCAAACCGCGATGTAAATTCATGGTTGAATATCGGCAGCGCGCCGGCTGGTAAGTATGCAGTAGTAGTTTGTTTGAACGGGCCAGATAATGAGTTTGGACCACTAAATCTCAGTGCTGATACAGGGTCGGCGATATGAACGCCAAACCGTACACGATCTGACGAGATCCTCTCCACGCTAATGCCATCATCAATCTCGCCAGCATCGTCGGCGTCTATACAATAAACCGGCAAATCAAACTCGGCCCGTTTTATCGCCACGTCTTTTACATCCTTCATTTTCAACCCAGTGGTTTTGCTCTTCCGTAGAAAGTCTAGCTTCTGTTTGGAATAGTATGGGCCGTGGTATGAGGCTAATTCCTTGCTCATTTCCATCATAGCGGTGGCCGGGTCTACCGTCTCCGTTTTATACCGCTTCTTCTGCCGTAGCGCCTCAATAGCTTTACTTTGGAGGACAGAGTCGTTGGTGGAGTAGTCGGCAACTGCAAACCGCTGAACATCCGACATGTTGGAATCGCCAAGTATCGTTACTAGACTAGCTTTATCGTCGACTAACGCGCGGGTATAAAAAACGGTGGTTAGGAGTTTATACACGGAGTAGAGGACGTGGCCATCAACCTGTAGATCGAAACTTGGCGGGAACACATGTTCGTCGTCTGTATTGTTGCAAAGTCGAGATGCCAGCTCAAATAGAGGGATATTTTTGGCGTGCTTGCTATACAGCCACCGTTCCAACTCCGGTCTGATTGTATTTGTAATGGCGTATGATTTGCGTAGAAACTGACGCATTGACGAACAGACTTCTAGCCGGATTGATGTCGCAACTACGTTGGTAGTGGTTCTACCTGTGGTCACTGGTTTCACGCTATGTTCGAGCAAGGGTGGGGCGGCGAATTTGCCAAGCCGCAGGGACATGTCCCGCCGTTTAACGTTATTCAACGAGCCCGTCGCGGTGCAAATCCTGATCAAGTCATCCTCATCAGGCCCTTCCAAAATCACTGCCAGGCCGTGGCGCTTCGTTTCCACCAAATCACCCACATTCAACGCCTCCGAATGGTAGTGGAATTTTACTGGGAAACCGTTCATGCTGGTTTGGTTTTGTTTGACGATTTGTGAGTCGACGTGAGTGGCCATGTTATACTCCAACTTGCGTCGATCCATCTCGGCAGCGATTCTTG
>JAJLUJ010000252.1:0-17866 GCA_030564235.1 Blastobotrys elegans
TGACACAACTAAATTTTATATATAAAACCGCGTACAATGGATGATAGAACTGGTACGTTTTGATATACCTACACCCACCACTAACACAGCCCAAACCTAGGCTACCATCGCGCCTATCCCAGCAGCGATGACCAACGAATGCCCACTCCCAACCTGACGAACCAGCAGCAGCAGCGCGATCAGGTTGGTGCAGTTCCGTCACCGCCTCGGCCTATGGGTCCCAGGTATCCAGACGACGATCCGTACGAACGACAAGAGTTTATGTACGATAGACCAGAAGGGTCGCATACACCAACGTTTCTGCAGCCCAACAGCGACCCGCCCTACGACGTAGAATATGGGCAATGGGGCAATCACGAAGCAGCTCCGACGTACGATCACCATGACATTCTCTCTGCGTACAATGCTCACGAGCCACAACAACAACCGCAACAACAGCCGCTGTCGCAACCGGCTGCGTACGGTCACGACATGCATCAGATGCCATCGTACGACAATGAGATGCCGTCTGCATATGAACCGTATAGATCCGACCGCACGGACCCACGCGTAGCTGAGTTTATTGACGGTCAACAACCTTCAGCGACGCCATATCCTACGACGGAGGACCCAAACTCTTATTTATTACAGCCGTATGGACAGATGCAGTACCCACAGGCTCCATCACGAGAAGGTGGATACGACGACTCATATGTGGCCCCCCAATCTGACTTTGAAAGTTTTCAGCCTTTCCCAATCAGCGGTGATCATTATCAATTGAATACATGGGAGGACGAAAGCGAGACAGCAACGTATTCATACGACGACGGTGCCCGTCTTAATCATGGTGATATGCAGCAGGAGTATGATGAAGACGAGGAAGACGCACAGTCATACCACGAACAAGATGAAAACCCGTACACACAACCTGAAGATCCACCAGTTGGTATGCAACCTCGACGAGCCAAGACGATGCGAAAAGTACGATTATATCGAGGCAATTTGGTGCTGGATTGCCCAGTCTCGAAACGCATGCTGGATCAATTAAAAGAGCCTCGGCAGGAGCGTGAGTTTACACACATGCGGTACTCTGCCGCTACTTGCGACCCAGCATACTTTGTACAAAACAACTTTACCCTACGACAAACCTGTTATCAACAGCCGCGAGAGACGGAATTGTTTATCTGCATTACGATTTATAACGAAGATGATATATTATTAGGCCGGACCTTGCAAGGTGTGTTTGCCAACATTCGACACTTGACATCTCGAACCCGGTCAAAGACGTGGGGCAAAGACGCTTGGAAAAAAGTCGTTGTTTGTGTTGTTGCTGACGGCCGTGCCAAGATTCACCCACGGGCTTTGGCGTTGATGGCCGCACTGGGTGTGTATCAAGAAGGGTTTGCCAAACAGCAAGTCAATGATCGAGATGTGGACGCCCACATTTTTGAATACACGACCATGATTGGTATCAATGCCAAAAAGACAATCAAGCTGACTACTGACAAGGCGCTGCCAATTCAACTAATCTTTTGTTTAAAGGAACGAAACAAGAAGAAGATCAACTCACACCGGTGGTTTTTCCAATCTTTTTCGCCAATTTTGAACCCAAAAGTGTGTGTTTTGCTGGATGCGGGAACAATGCCTGGTAACGACTCCATTTACCATTTGTGGAAAACGTTCGATATGCATCCAAACGTTGGGGGCGCGTGCGGCGAGATCAAAGCCGCACTGGGCCATGGTTGGAGAAAGCTGCTAAACCCTCTAGTAGCCGCCCAGAATTTTGAATACAAAATGTCAAATATTTTGGATAAACCAATGGAGAGCGCGTTTGGGTTTATTACAGTCTTGCCCGGAGCGTTTTCTGCATACCGATACAAGGCGGTGCTGAACGAGCCGCTGGACAAGTACTTTAAGGGGGAAGTGATGGACTCCAAGAGTGGTATTTTCACTGCCAACATGTACCTTGCCGAAGATCGGATCTTGTGTTTTGAGCTAGTGGCCAAACGGAACAAGAATTGGTTGTTAAAGTACGTCAAAAGCTCAAGCGCTGAGACTGATGTTCCCGACCACTTGGCTGAGTTGGTTATGCAACGGCGGCGTTGGCTTAACGGGTCGTTCTTTGCGGCTATCTACTCACAAGCCCATTTGTTTAATGTTTGGAAATCTGGTCATTCATTTGGACGGAAGATTATGCTGCAGATTGAGTTTTTTTACCAACTGGTATCCATGCTCTTCTCGTGGTTTAGTATCGGCAACTTTTTCTTGGTGTTTCGTATATTGACTGGTGCATTGTCTGATAAAGCAATGGGGTTTGCACCTGGTCAGGTACTATCGGTGATTCTGCTATGGGTCTATGTCGGTTGCATCGTGACAATCTTTGTATTGTCGTTTGGTAACCGGCCGACGGGGACACACATTTTTTACATCATTATTGTGGCGTTTTTTGCATTTTTGATGGCCTATCTACTGTTTGCTGCGATTTATATTTCGGTTAAGTCTGTGCAGTATGCGATTTGTATGAATGATGGGTTTGACGCGTCGCTGGTGTTTGGTAACCAAACGTTCCGAGACTTGGTCGTGTCGTTACTATCTACATATGCGCTCTACTTTATCTCGTCGTTTTTGTTCTTTGAACCATGGCATCTGGCGACTTCATTTCTGCAGTACTTGCTCATCTCACCAGCCTACATCAACGTACTTAACGTGTATGCTTTTTGCAACATTCACGATGTGACGTGGGGTACCAAAGGCGATGTCAAGCCGGATAAAGAGCTGGGCGTGGCCAAAGCTGACGACGCTGGGAAACTAGAAGTAGATATCCCAACTCATGTTCAAGACATTGACAATGCCTACAACGACCAAATCGCCAAACTGAATGCATTACCAGAGAATGTTGAAAAGCAGCCCGATGCGGAAGACAAGACACAAGATTATTATGCCTTGTTTCGGTCGTCGGTCGTGCTGACGTGGATGTTTACAAACTTTGCAATCATTGCCGTGGTATTAAACACTGCAGGGTTGAGCGCATTTGGGAGTGACGGTGAAGCTACCGATTCAGATTCAGACCCTGCCGGAAACGACGCGTTTACTAAACGGGCACTGGAATTCGCAGGCGAGGTTTTGACCCGTGCTGACAAGGACTGCGGCGCGATAGGTGATAGTGGCGGGGTCCGGACGCGAATCTACCTGTCTGTGGTGTTATGGGCTGTCGCCGCACTAGCTGCGTTTCGATTTATCGGCGCTGTTTGGTACTTGACAGCACGTGTATTTGGTAGGTAATATTTAAATATACAAAAGAGTCTTTTAACTTTTTTTTTTTCTTTCTTCTTTTCTCTTGTTCCTTAATTTACATTTGAATTGGTTTCTGGAGTATTAGCTTCCTGACCTTCACCCGGGTTTAGATACTTTGTGAATGCTTCATTTGTATCTGGGAACGGTCGAGGCCCCAAAATTCGAAACAAGTCTTCCCGGTTAATCACTTCCTTTGAAAGCAACTCCTCGGCGACAAGTTCCACTTGCTTCTTCTTTTCAATCAGCAACTTTTCACACCGATCATGACCTTCATTGACAATTCGTCGCACCTCGTTATCAATCAACCGGCCAGTGTCTTGACTGAAAGGTTCGTGTGGAGACATTGGCTCACGGTCAAAATGCACCATACCAACCTTGCTTGACATGCCGTATTGAGTGACCATGGAACGAGCCATTTGCGTTACTTTTTTGAAATCGTCAGATGCCCCCAAAGTCACCGAGTCAAAATGAAGTTCTTCAGAAACACGGCCGCCAAGAGCCATTGTGATTCTGTCCATAAACTGGTCTTCTGAGTAGAGGTAGTGCTCTGGTGGCACGTATTGAGCATAACCCAAAGCGGCGCTGCCTCGTGGGATAATTGACACCTTAACCAAGGGATCAGAGTGTTCCAAATACCAACCACAGATGGCATGGCCGGCTTCATGGTACGCCACAACTTTCTTCTTTTCAGAGTTGAGCACACGAGTCTTTCGTTCCAACCCGGCAATGACACGGTCAATGGCCTTTTCAAAATGAAGCAGCTTGACATTATCAGCATTCATCCGAGCAGCAGTCAATGCAGCTTCGTTGCAAACATTGGCGATATCAGCACCGGCAAACCCTGGAGTCATAGCGGCTAGTTTCCCTTCAATCTCTTTGATGGATGGATCAAGCACAATCTTGGACAAGTGCACCTTGTAGATACTCTTTCGGCCTTCCATATCAGGACGGTCAATGGCAATTCGACGATCAAATCGGCCTGGACGCAACAAGGCTGGGTCCAAAACATCTGGTCGGTTCGTACCGGCAAGCACCACGACATGATCACTAGAATCAAACCCGTCCATCTCAACAAGTAGTTGATTTAGCGTACCTTCTCGCTCGTCAGCGCCACCGCCACCTCCTGGTGGGGTTTTACCACGAGCCTTACCAATGGCATCAATTTCGTCCAAAAAGATGATACTTGGAGCATGCTCACGAGCCTCCTTAAATAAGGATCGCACTCGGGAAGCACCCACACCAGCATACATTTCAATAAACTCAGAGGCACTGATAGAGTAGAATGGCACACCGCTCTCACCAGCAGTGGCCTTGGCTAGCAAAGTCTTACCGGTACCTGGAGACCCAGACAAGATGGCACCTCGAGGGATTCGGGCTCCCAATTGTTCATACTTTTTGGGGTCCTTCAAGAACTTGACAAATTCCATAATTTCTTCCTTTGCTTCGTCCATCCCGGCAACCTCGTCAAATTTAACCTTGACGTCGGTCATCTTGTTGAATAACCGAGCTTGGCTTTTGCCGAATGAGAACAACCCGCCGCCAGCTCCGCCGCCACCACCACCACCTGGAGCACCCCGTCGAAGGATCCACACAATAGCGGCAAACGTCAAGATTGATGGGACATAGCCCATAAAGATTCTAGAGTACTTTCCGGCAGTGGTATACGCCACAGGGATCCGGCTCTTTGATGAATACCCGGCAGCATCTTGTGCCTCTCGCATGTGGCGTTCAAATGCCTCGACTGATCCGATTGTAAAGAAGACTGGAGTGTCGCCACCATAATTGGTATCAACCTTGACAAATCGATTGTTGACAACCGTAAGCTTTTGAACCATACCTTTATCTAGATATTGAGTCTTAAACTCTTGCCAGGTGATCTCTCGATCAAACATGTCCGAAGACCCGCTTAGGAGATAAAAAACCGCCACCGAGCCCAAAAACCCAAACATCAAATGCTTTGGCTGCAATTCTATATTGATTTGCTTCATATTGTTTGGATCAGAATTCTTTTTTTCGTTATTCTTGTCGTTTTCTTTCTCCTTCTCCTTTTCAGGCTCCTTCTCCTTCTCGGGCTCATTTTTTTGTTCTTGCTCGTTTTCGTGCTCGTCATCGCGCTGCTCACGCCGTTTTCTCGCCTCGTCCTGGTATTTCTTCATCTCACTCATAGTCTCGTTCCGTCTGGGTTTCCGAACAGGTCGTCGTTTCACGTTTCGACCCGTTGACATTAAGCGGAATGGAGCGGGTCGCATTGCGGCGACTGCTCTAAACGCTTGTCGAAACATTTTTGTGTGTGTGTGTGTATATAATGTGTTTGGGGGGGGATTTAAATTTTTCAAGTGTTGGAAACAAAGTTCCCAAGATATTTATTACATAATCATAAATGCTCTGGAGCGGTCGGAAACAAGAAGAAATCTTGATCCCAATTGTAAAAATAACTACTCACCTGGTAAAGACTTTGTGCTAGAGACGCATCTCCGTTAGGATCACCAAAATCGTCAGTGATTGGCATTGGCTGCTGCTGGTGCTGCTGTTGTTGTTGTTGTTGCTGGTTCTGCTGGTGCTGATGATGATGCTGCTGTTCTTGTTGTTGTTGCTGTTGTTGTTGCTCTATTAGCGGGTCTTGTGGGATTGGCATAACCTGGGGAACTGGCTGGAGTACTTCCACAGGCAATGGGGTATTGGAATTCTTGATACGCTGGACATGTTCAGATGAAACATTATACAAACTCTTCCAAAACTCAGAAACGGTAGTCAAGGTATTGCCTCGATTAATTTGACAAGAACCGTCCAGTTCGGAAAAGCTATCAAGCACAAACTGCATCAAACCCAAATCGTAATGAACCGACAAGTCCTTTGGCCGAGCAATGCACTTTATAAATAATGTGATGAAAGAGTTTGCAGAAAAGTAGAGTGCGCCCCACAGATAGGTCCGGTCCCAGTACTTTGACACGCGTATCAGCTCAATTGTCGACCGTGCGGCTTGGACACAGATATCAAGCGATGAGAAGAGGCGCGCATACTTGTTTGAGCCCTTTGATTTGGTGCTGTTTGGAGTGTCTGGCGAGTTGTTGATTGCCGTGTGAATCCAGGATGGATGATATGCAGTGATTCTATGGACCGTTGATAGTAACTGGAAGTAACAGTAATGAAGATGGAGCATGCCGCATTTCTTATCCCACTGTTCAATCCCTTGTGGGCTCAACAGCAAATCTTTAACTGGGGTTTCGTTACTGTTATCAAGAGCACCCGGTCGCATATCTGGAGGCAGCTCATCCCGCCATTGTGTTAGTTCAGCGTCTAGCTCGCAAACATCCTTGACAATATCTGTCGGCTGTCGGTTTGCGGCTTGTGCAGAAAATAGCTTTTCATACACACGACCCCAGATTTTAAACAGCTTTGCCAGCATGACCAAGAAATTAAGATCGGATTTGATTTGTGGTGGGTAGCCCATGGATATGTCAAAATCCATAATGGTTGGACCCCGACCCACCTTCATGGCAGCATCCCTATCCAAACAGTATACAAGCCACCATAGCGTGCGTCGTTTATTTGCCTCGTCAGTAGTCAGGCCATGACAGCTTTCCCATCGATGAAGCCCCAGCTCATGAGCAAATCGCACTGCTGTTGGTGTCAGCACAGATATTGGATGAGCATGCGAAGGTTGCAGACCAAAAATATACAGCACTAGTGCTTTGAGTACGGTCATGTTTGATCCAATCATCGACGCACGCTGGTAATAATACATTGCGCCTTCAGTGTACAAGTGGTAGCGTTTCCACACATCATCCTCCGTAAACCCCAGCTTTTTTCGAGTCTTTTCGCTATACAAAATAAACGGTGTTGTAACAGTCAGCACGGAAAACATTAAAAAGTGTTCTGCATATCCGTTGACTGTGCTATTGTGACCAAGTGCAGAATCACAAACTGCCTGCATCTCATCCACGGTGGCGAGACTCGACACCATAAATGGCATAATAGGTAGTGCATCCAATGCAAACTTTAGCATGTTCTTTTCAGGGATTGGTGGCGGACCGGCATCAACTACAAATGGTCGTAGTTGCATTTGATGAGAATAGTGGATATCACGCAGCACTTTGGATAGCTTTTCAGGCACTTCTTTGTCCCCAGTCTTTTCACTAACCCACTTCATGCCGTTTTTGGTAAATAGTGCAAACGCAGACCCGTTTGTACAAAAATGATCAACCCCACGGGCCATACTAACGCTGAAAATGTCGTTTTTTGCTGGTTGCTGCGATTCAAACTTGATGAAATTGGTCGTTATTGGAATGTTTTCATTCTCCCATTCGATATGTACGTCGTCTTCGTCATCTTCGTCGTCGTCATCATCTTCGTCGTCGTCTTCGTATTCATGATGTTCGTTTTTAGGTGCTAGTGATTCGAGTAGAGATTCGATGCGTTCTAATCGAGATTCGAGTTCGCCAATGTTGGTGGCCTTTTTCGGCTTTTTCACAATTCGCGGCTTGCGCGGGTTCTTTTTATATACACACTCAGAAGTCACCCGCTGACAGTTTGAGCACGGGTTGCCGCCTGAGCATTTGATTTTTTTCTTTTGGCAGGCGTTGCAGGCCAAAGACACCCGCTGGCGTTTGTTGGGCGGTTCTTGATTGTCGTCATCCATTGTGTGTGGACTTGTAAATGGGAGAGTTGGGAAGAAGGGCAAAGAAATTATATAGCAGGATTTTTCTTTTCGTAACCTTATAACAAACAAAATTATGTCGGCATGCCGATTTTGCGCAAGCCTGGCCCCCAGTGCTGGTGTATATATATACCCAGCCGCATTACGAGCTGGTCGGAGATGTGTGGTCAGCCGATCGGAGGTTCCTTTATAAGCCTAAGCCTTATAAATCACCAACTGGGTATTATTAATTTACTTGGCGCCTGAGTCATCGAAGCCGATATCATATGTATGACATTCATGACTGTATCTACGTACACGAAGAGAACGACGCCCGCCGCTGCGCGCGCGCGCGCCCATCCGATATATCTCGCTCGGAACGAACTGTAGGAAATACCCGGAGCCGGAAGCGGGAGAGCCCAGCTAATTCTAGATCGATATTATAAGCTGTATAATATGGCGCTGGGTAGATAAGGGTTAACAATATTGTCACTACTAAGCTTGATAACTTCAGCACATCGAGAGCGGATCGATCGATCTCGAACTACAACGGGGCAATATATAAGATTAAGCCTTAATTAAAACTGGTGGTAAATAATTTATAAGCTAACCTAGGCATTAAGTAACGCGAGAGAGCCAAACTAGTGTCGACTTTACTATGGAAGGTGGGGCGCGTCATTTTATTATCAGATCTTAATGGACGAATAGACCTTGGGGGAGAGGGAGGGGGCATCTCGACGGTTTTAAGCCGCGCGAGGTTTCCGGAGTGGAAACTGCCTTTAAGGATCGCAAGCCCGTTGAATAGCCGAGATACGAGAATCGTGTTCCAACTTTGTGTGAAAAAGGCGAGACTGTGGTCTGTGCACCAGCACAATGAACATGGGTAAACGGCAGTTAGTCTAGACCGGTATCTCTAGATCTGTGCAATTAACTACGGTATCCGTAAATTTTATGGGTTTAGGTCGACCTGATCAATGCATCGTAGCTAGCCAGTGTGACATGTGTTAAGGTCTCATATATATATAGCGAGCCGTATATAAATATCGAGGCACATTTCAACTCGAGATCGATTGATTACATGTAGCTAGCCAAAAATGTTTAAGTCCCTTATATGGTAAAAAGCTTGGGCCCAAGAGTACATGAGCCTGAACTGTACCGGATGGCCAAGCTTGATGCAAAGCTACTGACCAAGCTCGAACGTACGTTAGACCGGAGGCCTGCGCAGTGAAACTGAATTTTTTTTCCTCAATATTAATTGCTTATGAGGCGGGGGAGGGCCGTGTCTCGGGTTCGGCCTAGCGTTAGCCCGGCCGCGGTACGTATACGCGGTACCGTTACATATGCATACATGTGTGGTAATATATATATTATACTTATAAGCTATAGCTAGCTAATTAAGCGCTGCGCGCCATATATATATATATTATTCTTATATATATGAAAATTTTAAAGAACCGCGGTCGATCTGCGCGCATCCGGGCCCGGTGAAAATTTTTCATTCGCCAGTTTCTAACCAACGTTAACTTGAACGTTGTGCTTCTCCAAGGCACTTATTCATAACATGGAAACTGCTAGCCTTGTCCACAACAATGCCCCGTCAGTCTTCGGTCTTTTTTATAAACTATTTTTTAACCTCTGAGCCCAAAAAAGGCCCGTTTTAAATACATATAATATACGTGATACACGACCCCCGGGCCCCCTGCTTTTACCGAATAAAAAATTTTCACCTCAAGTAATAGTAAAAATGTCTCAAGTCGTTGTGAACCGCCACAGTTTATATAAAAAAAGGCCGATAAATTCCGAGACTTGCCAAATTGGGTCGCGGAAACTTATAGGGTTACCCAAACTTTGCACGTATTTTACATGCATTTGATTGGCTAATATGCATTTTGCGCACGCCCGACAATTTTAAACGAGCTGTATTTATATATAACCAAATTCCCACCCAAAAACAACCCTCTCCAACCCAACTTATTTCCCAACCAGAAGAAAGTACACAGGTCCAAAATGGCTGAACAAAAGAAACAAGTACGTCTCCCATATCGATATCATCATCAAACGACAGCGTAGCTAACGATTTTTCAACAGAACTTTTTGCAGGATTTCCTACTAGGTGGTGTCTCCGCCGCTGTCTCCAAGAGTAAGTTCTTTTCACACGCATATGGATTTCGTAATGGGGAAAAAAAATTTTCACTCCCTGAAATTTTTCAACCAATCACAAACCCGTACTGGGCGCAACTCGCTTTGACGAATCAAAATAGCTAACACAATATTACAGCTGCTGCTGCTCCAATTGAGCGAGTCAAGCTTTTGGTCCAAAACCAAGACGAGATGATGAAGCAAGGTCGTCTTGACAAGCCATACGGCGGTATCGTTGACTGTTTCAAGCGAACTGCCTCCTCTGAAGGTACTTTGGCTTTCTGGAGAGGTAACACTGCCAACGTTATCCGATACTTCCCAACCCAAGCTTTGAACTTTGCTTTCAAGGACAAGTTTAAGGCCATGTTTGGTTTCAAGAAGTCTGAAGGTTACTGGAAGTGGTTCGGTGGTAACTTGGCATCTGGTGGTATGGCCGGTGGTCTATCTCTGTTGTTTGTTTACTCTTTGGATTACGCCCGTACCCGTCTAGCTAACGATGCCAAGAGCACCAAGGGTGCTGGTGGTGAACGACAATTCACTGGTTTGATCGATGTTTACAAGAAGACTTTGGCTTCTGATGGTATTGCCGGTTTGTACCGAGGTTTCGGTCCATCCGTCTTGGGTATTGTGGTGTACCGAGGTTTGTACTTCGGTATGTACGATTCCTTGAAGCCAGTTGTCTTGGTTGGTCCTTTGGAAGGCTCCTTCTTGGCCTCTTTCTTGTTGGGTTGGACTGTCACCACTGGTGCTTCCACCGCCTCTTACCCATTGGACACCATTCGACGACGAATGATGATGACCTCTGGTGGTAAGGTCCACTACAACGGCATGTTCGACGCTGGTCGACAAATTGTCGCTGTCGAAGGTGTCAAGTCCATGTTCAAGGGCTGTGGTGCTAACATTTTGCGTGGTGTTGCCGGTGCTGGTGTGTTGAGTTTGTACGATGTTGTTGCTCAATTGATGAACTAAAAAATATAGATTACTATCCGATAATTACATGTCTTTATAACTTTGACTATTGTTAATAATGAGTTTATTTTTTTTTGATATTCATCTCTCATTTCTGGATCATAAACATTATTTGTTTTATCTATTAGTGCTTGTCTGCTGCACGTTGTATACCTAGGCTTACAACACACTCGTGCCAGCTACTACATACACCAACAAACCTTGGTTCCTCATCCTCCTATAAACAGAGGCGTCTCTCAGCACATCGACCAAGCTATCCATCAATCCTCTATCCTTGTCTCCATTCAATCCAAGAAACAGTACTTGTGACCTATCCCACGGGATACTAACCAAACAATCATACAGAGCGTCAAGATTGTACACAAAATATTCCGGGAACGCAAGCGTTTCGGCCAGAGCCTCAAACAGCGCCTGTCTGTTTCGCCCAAGCATTGGATGATGTGTTGTGTCTATAACATGAATGTCGACCGGATAGCTCATAAACTCATTCATCGAAGTTCTGTGCGTGCTGCCATGTTACAAAGTTTATCATTTCTTTTTTTTTCCTTTATTTATAATGCAGTAGTTACGGTCATGCTCTGTGAATGTATCAATACTATTGGGGCCAGATTGTCGCACCAATGTTCCAAGCTTTGAATGTACACGTCGCTGTCTTTTTGGCTCTTGTGGGTGCCAAAATTTGGTGCGGGTAAAGTCATGAAAATAACTCGAGACTCGCCCGACACATTTTGCATCAGCTTGTTCAAAATTGTATGCTTGTCACTGGCAGGAATTTTGTCAAATTTTTGACCACCGCTAACCAGCGGCGTTTGCTCAGTAGACCCTGCATTTTGCAGGCTATCATACCACTGCTGCCGTCGGTCGTATTTAGAAATGCTGCCATAACCAGTATACTCATCGTTGAATTCAGCGTATTCCGACAGGCATAACACCTTGACACGAGCTCGGATCCGGAGCTTGGCTAACAGCTCAGAGATGCGGTCGTCTTCTTCCTTGACTTGCCCTTGGTTTTGTACAAATGCAATGACCCGGATAGGGCTCTTTTTCCACGCCGGCACGGTTTGTAGAATCGCGCCCAGTTGGAGAATCAACGTGTAAGTGTCAAAGTTGGTAGTGAAGATGGACCGTGCCTGGTTTGACTCATTGTCGTTGGTTGATTGCTGGGACATTTGTATGGGGTACAAGTCAATATACGACGTATTGCTAGGCTCGAGCTGGAGCTTGTCAAACCCCTTTGCCACGGCAATATTGGCATGCATGGTAATCAAATCTTCAACAATATTGACCCATTGCCGGCTATTGATGGCCGGCTCAGACCGGCAATTGTCAGTAGGTAGAGTTTCAACCTCAATGTTGAAGCTATTATAATCGTGAAAAAACCCTAGTACGGTGATATTGGGTTTCATACTACCAAGACCAGACCCCAAGTAAACATTCCTAGCACCAGATACCACATCAGAGCTAGCCGCGATTTGCACAAATCCTTTGATCCCCGCAAGGTCGCGTAACTTTGTCCATGCTTCTTGTTGTTTGGCCACCTCGGGGTATTGTTCATGGAAATCTTGAACCACATGAACATGGCCGAGAATATACAACCCTCCCTTCTTCAAATGGTTAAAAAAATGAATCAAGTTCCAGCTTCGTTTGGGGTCGTCCACTAGGACCAATATTTGTGGGCGCCAGTGCTTTACATGATCTGACCGCAGCCGCAGTAGGTACTTTCGCACCTGGTGGTAAATTATGGTTTGAGACACATCTCCCCATGGCTTTGGCGGGGACGTGTAATGAATCAAAACGAATAACAATGCTAGCACTGCCATCATACCAGATGCGCGAACCCCATCAGAAAAAAACATGCATGCCATGCACGCCGCCGCACCGGAGCCGGCAGTCCACTGCGAAAAATACCGAAATGAAGGCCGGAAATTTGGCGCGCTCGATATAGACAGCAAAAAACATGCCAAATTGGTAGCCACGAACGTCATCAAAAATGCCATGGTGATGAATATAGCAATCTGGTTCATGTCCATTAAAATAGTCAACTCAGTCAACACAAATACAACCCCCAATGCAACCCAGGGGCTATCATCCTTCCCCGAGCCCTGGCTAAAAACACCCATATGTGGAAATAAATTGTCTCGGGAAATGGCTTGCAACAATTTTGCAGCGCCAATAATCCCCACCAGTACCGAGTAAAGGCAAGTTGACAATTCGCCAATCAAAATGATATGGCCCGACACGCTAATGTTTTGAATGATTTGAATATCCTTGTAAATCAATTCTCGAGACACGCTGCTCCCCAGTGCCACGATAATGATCAGGTACATGACAAAGGTGGTTGCCAGGCTCCACAAGGTACCAACAGGGATGCTAATTGATGGGGCGTTGAGGTTGCCTGACATTCCAGCCCCTGCAAAGATGCCAGAAGTTGCTGGGAAAAAAATATTAAACATATTTTCAAATGTTTCTTGCACATTGCTATCACTTCCGGAAGCCCCCGTTGAGAATTGAGGCCACATGTTGTGTTTGGCAGTTTCCCAGCTGAACCCTGTATATTCCTGTTGGTACCGTGAGTCCAAATACGGCGCCACAAAAAACAGCGAGAATGGCACTGACAGAATTGACAGCGACAGAATGATAAATAGGACATTACCTGCTCTTGTGAAGAATGACGAACCAGTTGCACCCACAATGGTGCATATTAACGCCAGCACAGTGGAATATGTGTACATTGCGGCTGAACTCTCTGGAATGAATGGGGTTTTAAAGCCGCTTTCGGCACCATAACTTTTCAACAACACATCAAAAAACGCCACCACGTTTAGCCCACTATTCAAAATTTGCCCGACAAAAAACACGAGCCCGATGGATCCACCAAACTCGGGCCCCAACGACCGACTAATCATGTAATAAGCTCCACCGCCTCGAACAGTGCCATTGGTGGAAATAGCCGAGATGGATAGGGTAGTCAGCAGGTTTATTACAATAGACAGAATCAACAGCGCAGTCGTGCCAGCGATACCTGCCTGTCCAATGATAAAACTAAATCGCACAAAAACTAAAATGGACAGCACATTGAGCGTGGTGGGGATGAAGACCCCTTGCAACGTGCCCAACTTGTGCACCTTGTCATATATTTGATTCGCCTGCAAGTCTTGCTCGACGACCGTAATTGTACGCTCAAAATGGTTTGAGCTGTTGCGTTCTTGGAGCCCATCAACGGACTCGCTAAATGACACAGCGTTCATATTTTGGTGATAAATAAATAAAATTTAACGGGGATTTGTAGCAATCTTTCAAATTTTCATTGTCTGAACACACACACACACACACATCTGGATGCGGCGAAGTTTAATAAAAATAATAAAAGCAAATGACGTAACGGAACGGCAGTCACTCACAAGCTGATTGCTCCCAAAACAGGGCCGGCCGGTCGGGGGCCACACGGAGGGCAGAAATTTTACCTGCAGTTGCTTTTTGATAAATTAAAAATTGACAAGAAAGAAATTTAAAATTTACACAACAAAAAAAACCGAAAGTTTTTTCCAAAATTCTTGACCACCACTTTTCTTTGACTCGCACAATCCCCTCACTTCCAACAACCAACGAGTTATTTTTTATTTCCCATCACCACCACACCACACCACACATCACATCACTCACATCACTCACCCCACATACACGCCCCATCCACCACTCCACCCATTTCCAATGTCCGACCAAAGCCTCAACAACAGCAGTGCTAACAACGAATCGTACTTTTCCGACCAACCATCACCGTCCCAACAAAACTCCACCCCAGAAACCGAAGATGAATTGGGACAGCACTTGTTCACCTGTCGAGCACTAGTCACCTCCAAAGAGGCTGGCGTCATTATCGGCAAGCAAGGCAAGAATGTGGCCGATATGCGGGATCAAACCGAAGTGAAGGCGGGTGTTTCCAAGCCGGTGCTCGGCGTACAAGAGCGGGTATTGACCATTACGGGATCATTGCGAGGCGTAGTCGAGGCAATTTGCATGGCTGGGCAAGCGCTTGTTGATAGCCCGCCTACTGGAAGCTACATTCATGGTCTGTCGCCACCAGCGCCACCAGGGATCGCCACAATAAGATTATTAATTTCACATCAACAAATGGGTACGGTTATTGGCCGTCAGGGCGCCACCATTAAGAATATACAAGAATCGTGCAAAGTACGAATGGTTGCATCTAAAGATACCTTGCCAAATTCCACCGAACGAGTTGTGGAAATCCAGGGCACGGCGTCGGCAATCAGGGATGCGGCGTGGCAAGTTGGCAAGTGTTTGTTGGAAGACTATGACCGGGCTGCTGGCACTGTGCCATATAACCCTACCCCACGAGTATCATCAAATGCATCATCATCTAAACGTTCTGTTGCCGCTGGTGGCGGTAGCTCTGCTGGTAACAACGCGGATAATCCAAACACCACTACAAACGAAGACGGCATTGCCGAAGGAGAGCAGATTAATACCATTACCGTGCCCTCCGATCTTGTGGGGTGTATTATTGGCAAGGGAGGCGCCAAAATTCAAGAGATTCGTCGCATGTCAGGCGCCCGCATCTCCATTGCACGGGAAGCCGACGATGAGACAAAGCTGCGACTGTTTACTATTAAAGGCACTCCGTCAGCTAATCAGCATGCATTGGATTTGTTGCATGAGCAGTTGAGGTTGGAAGGAAACAACCGAGAGTAAATATTGTATACATACCATATTGTTTTTTGTTTTTGTTTTTTTTTTTTTTTTTTCGCGAAATTTAAATTATTAATATTTATATAATGAAGTCAATTGGGAGATTTCTTGATTTGGAAATTCAAAACAAAACAAAATATTTTTTGGAGTGGGCCGTCGACCAAAATCTCTCCTCTCTCCCTTTCTCTCTCTCTTTCTCTCCACTAAAACATAACCTCCTTACTTTTATTACTCCAACTAATGGACATGCCAGGTGCGTTCCCAAACTGCCTTGAAACATCCAAGGCGTTTCAATTGAAAGGGTTTGAAACCGTCAATGACAAGGTATTGCGTGAAATGAATGAACGCGCAAAGGGTATGTCTCTGACAAGGGAGGGGATATTTTAACTAACTGGGGTTTATTAGATATTGTGGAGCCCAAGCCAAAAAGCCTGGCTGCGACAGCTGCAGCTGCAGCAACAGCATCAAGGACCCCCAAACGGTCGGGCCATCATAAAAGATATTCATCTGTTCACAGACGGCAATTCGCCAAAATGGAAAGCATAGCGGCTCATCCCTCAGCACAACAGCGGAAGGAGCGGCAGGTCAACGAGACTGAACTGAATAATGATACCCAAAAAGACGACAAACGGACCAGCAGCCGGATTGTCACCAACGCTTCAAAACGACGACGGATGGATTTTGCAGGAAGAAAATTAGAGCTGCGTTCTAGCACGAGTAGGTCCAACCTGGCACAGCTCGTATCCAGGGAAAAGGAAGCTGTCAAAGAAGGACTGGCGGTTGACCGGAAACAAGCAGTTTGTAAACCATTGCCGGAAAAGGTCGCAGCTCCTCCTTCTCAGCCTTTGAGCAGACCAATGTTCTCACCGAGCAAATCGCCAGTCAAAAAACCATTGTCACCCACACGAAAGGTGGAAAACTTGCTGAACCGGCTGCCACCCCCACCAAAGAGTAAACCTAACCCGCCACCAACTCTTGGCTTGCGAAAGTCTCCCAGTATGGCGCATCTTGATTCTAGTAGCACCACAAACAAGTCGCGCATCCCCCGCGTGGCCAGTAACGTGGCAAGCTACGCCTTGCCAACAAAAAGTTCCGTGAGTCGCCTGTCGAGATCCAAATGTACGGCAAAGTCTTCTCCAAACTTGAAGGCTTTAAAAAAGTAGATTTAATAGGGATGTTTATTTATCAAAAAAGAAAAAAGTTTAAAAAAAACTAAAACACTTTAATACCATGTGTATCACCAAAGACTGGTGGAAACAAAAAAAATGATTCGACCCAGGATTGAACTGGGGACGTTCTGCGTGTTAAGCAGATGCCATGACCAACTAGACCATCGAACCGCGGTTACAAAATCTGTTACAAAATTGTATTTGTAGCCGTGTGGAGGTCACGTGAAAATTTACACGTGATCATAATTATCAAGTCAAATCTACAAAGTATCGCACACATTCTCATCTAGTAGCAGCTGAGGATAGTAGAAGCTTGTTCCAGGCAGAGACTTTGTCTCCCCCAGGTACTCCAAGTGCGGCAAGTGAGCGCAAGCTCCGACGTTACCAGAGCCGAAATCGGGGTCCTACTAATCTAACCAGTGGATAAAACAGAAACAGGAAACAAAAACAACAAAAATTCGAACCTATATAGTATGATAAATGGGCAAAACTCTATGAGATCGCTAAAGCTTAAACTCAATCAATTGCGGAGAATGCGTGGAATGTTCCTAACTTATTTCAGTTACGCGGTACCAACTATGGCACCAATCGACTGAGTTGAGCGGTATGGTACTACCCGCTAATCGACCAGCTGATCAGTGTCATGGAGGCATTAGTACGAACTCCTCCTGTGACCATAAGCTCACAGCTGCTATTATTGAGTAGACCCATTTTCCTTCCGTGGTTTTGAGAGCTAGCTTGTGCTTTTTTATTCTATTTGGTTCGGATACCGGCTAATTTGAAGCGGGGGAGTAGGAGGGGCGGAGAGAACCGATTTCGCAAAGTTGTTTTTTATGCGATGATGGAAATGTTTAAACCAATCAGAGATGGAATATCTGGCATGAGTGTATGCGAGTGGGTATATTTGTTTTCATACACCTCGGCACTTTGTATACCCACCCCTCTATTGTCGTCCAGTCAAATGTATCAG
>JAJLUJ010000253.1:0-17865 GCA_030564235.1 Blastobotrys elegans
TTGCGGGATACCGGTTTTCACGGGCTCTTCCTCGTGGCGAGTGCCATCAATGACCATACTAGTTCGTCGATTGCTCAAGAACCAGTACACCCACCTAGCAATCGCCTGGGGTAGTTTAAACTTGATCAGCATGTTGATTAGAGTTGCTTTGTGGACATGGTCAAATGCCCCCTTCACATCAATCATCGCAGCCGTCGTTAACAATTGTTTCGCATTCATGCTCTTGAATCCTTTGGCCCGAATGGGTACACACAACGATCAAATCGCCAAAAACAAAATATAAAAAAAAGATGGAGGCAGCCCACTTGAAAATGACAGGCTGTATATGTATATAGCCATTTGTACAGTTCCTTCCCAAAGGCAGGAAATCACCAACTCGAGTGTACCGGTTATATCTCGTGACATATCTGGTCATGTTTTCTAGATAACAATTTTACCATTATGACTCCAGAATTATACATATAGTGGTTCATTGACTGGAGAATTCAAGTAATAGTGTGGCATATCTATTAGCTGCTCCATTATTTAGTAATTGGCTCTGAAACAAATGAGCCGCTTTTGGTGCGGCTCGCAATAGCTCCAGACTGACACGATATTTAAATTTTCATATCCGGTCTCATGGTGTAACGGTTATCACATCAGGTTTTGATTGAAATTCGATTAGAACCTCCTGGGAACCCCGGTTCGACTCCGGGTGAGACCTGTTTCTTAATTTTTTTGCATCTTACGATCCCGACGATTGGTTTGATCTTCTTCTTCTTTTTTTTTCCCCTTTTCCCCCTATCATCCTTAAATTTGATCATTTTCCCTGTCCTGTGACCGTATATGGTCAGTTGAAACATTGTGGAGTTGGGAGGTTCCATCACTACTTTATGGTTATCTAAGGCAATGGGCCATATATAACCAGCTCAAAGAATGAGGGTGGGATGTAAGGGGAATATATGTAATTGTAAACTTATACTCACTCCATTCAAGAAACGTACTATAAGGCTAACAAAACTGTCTCAATGTTGGCTTTTCTTATTCTATAACGATGCATTGTGGTGGCGCAGACCGGTTCTTCCATATGGAGACCGTCCCCCAATTTGTTCCCAACGCCGGGCCCCGCTAGAGTTCCAGAACAAACAAAAGAACGCCACACACAAACAAAATAATTTGTGTTGTTCTCTTTTGACATCTTCACAACAACATGTTTAACCGAGGACAACAACCCCCACAACAACCAACGCCGCCAAATTATTCACGAATGGCGCCTGGCGGTAACAGTCATGGCCATGGACAATCGCGAGCTCCAACTCCCAATTTCGCATCGCACAAACTCCAGGTACAAAACGCACCTGAAATTGGCTATGTCATTCGGAATTTGGTTGCTGTCAAGCCTGGGGTGTTCAAAACCGGCTCGCACGTTATTGTCAATGACAGCTGCGTGCTTACTGTGCAAGAAGACTCTAATATTGAGAGCGGGAATATTGGTGTAGGCGGTGCGCAACGGGAATGGGGTCAATGGTCCATTGGTCAAGAAGTGAACATTGCCCCGTTTGATATTTTCGCTGGCGGGAATTCCTGCGCATATTTAGCCTCGATTGGTCTTGAGGTTGACTTTTACACAAAGTCAAAGGCTGTCAACACGCCGTTTGAGCATGAAGTGCTCGCACAACGCTTTATGAACCTGTACCAAAACCAAATCTTTATTGCTGGACAAAAGCTCGCTATGGAATATGGCGGCTTGAATTTCCGTATCAAGGTTCTTTCGACAGAAGTTATGGACTTGGCCAACAATGATCCAGACCTCATGATGCAAAATGCTCGGGGCATTTTGCGAGAGACGACCGATATTAACTTTTACAAAGCCTCTGGCAGCCCACTGAACCTGAAAGCGGCCGGCAACAAGCCGCGAGCCAACGCTATTCTAACCCCAAACTTTAGCTTTGAAGAGATGGGTATTGGTGGTTTGGACGACGAGTTTAGCGTCATTTTCCGACGTGCATTTGCGTCGCGAATCTACCCGCCTCGAGAGGTTGAAAAAATGGGTATTTCTCACGTCAAGGGCTTATTGCTGTTTGGCCCGCCCGGTACCGGTAAGACACTGATTGCTCGTCAAATTGGTAAAATGCTCAATGCAGTTGAACCAAAGATTGTGAATGGTCCCGAAATGTTGAACAAGTACGTTGGTGGCAGTGAAGAAAACGTGCGAAACTTGTTTAAAGACGCTGAAACCGAGTTTAAGGAAAAGGGCGAGGAATCCAATCTACATATTGTCATTTTTGATGAATTGGACGCTGTGTTTAAACAACGTGGGTCACGAGGTGATGGCACCGGTGTCGGCGATAACGTGGTGAATCAACTGCTAGCCAAGATGGACGGCGTTGACCAGCTAAACAACATTTTGGTTATTGGTATGACGAACCGAAAGGATTTGATTGACCAAGCCTTGTTGCGACCAGGTCGGTTTGAAGTCCAGCTGGAAATCTCACTGCCTGATGAACACGGCCGACGACAAATTTTCAATATCCAGACCGCCAAGATGCGAAGCGAAAAGAAGATTGCTGATGACGTTAGCACAGACGAAGTTGCTTCCATGACCAAAAACTTTTCCGGTGCCGAGATTGAAGGGTTGGTGAAATCGGCTGCTTCGTTTGCTTTAAACCGAAACGTTAAGCTTGATCCAAAGAAGGGTATCAGCTTTGAGAATAAGGAAATTATGGTCACCCGGGACGATTTCATGCATGCTTTGGATGAAAACAAGCCTGCGTTTGGTGTATCTGAAGAGGAAATCTCAAACACTATTCGTGGCGGCATCATCAAGTTTGCGCCGCACGTGGAGGATATTTTGTCTCAAGGCCAAAAGTTTATTGAACAAGTCACGCACAGCTCCATGTTCCCGCTTATTTCTGTGCTTATCCATGGTCCATCCGGATCCGGCAAGACTGCGTTGGCTAGTAGCATTGCTCTGTCATCTGGGTTCCCATTTATCCGAATGGTGTCGACCAAAGCCATGACTGCCATGACGGAAGCTAACCGGATTCAATATATTTCCACAATGTTTATGGATGCTTACCGGTCTACATTAAACGTTATTGTTATTGACTCGATTGAACAGATTTTGGACTGGGTTAATATCGGCCCACGGTTCTCCAACTCGGTGTTGCAAACCATCAAGACATTTTTGGAACAAGTTCCACCAAAGGAACGTCGATTGTTGGTCTTGTGTACCACTTCCAACCGAAACGTTTTGGAACAGATGGACTTGGTCAAGTTTTTCAACAAGGAGCTGTATGTGCCAAACATTTCGTCTACTGACGACTTGCTACATGTGCTGGATAAGGCTGATTTTTTGACTCAACAAGAACGTCAACAAGGTATCCAGCAAATCCAGGAACAGGTCAACTCCACCGTGCTCAATGTGGGTATCAAAAAGGTCATGTTTAATATTGAAGCTGCTAAATTGACCAAAGGCGATAAGCTCAAGGAGTTTGTGGATTTGACGGTCCGAGATATCGAGTCTCAACCTGGTAGACAAAACTATGACTTTTAGTTGCTTCTATTTGTATTCCCAATTCTAGACATAATCTTTAAACAAATCCACAAGAACCCTCCCAAGATTACCGTGCCCGTCAATAATTGAACTGTGTCATACTGACTCGTTGGGGCTACTGGAATTGTAAACTCAGTCTCCGTTTGGTCAGTATGCACGTTGTAAAATACAGTATCTTTTGGGAACAATGTTTCATAACCAAACCCGCCAAAGTCTGTGTTTGGTTTAAATTCGCGTTGGCAAGCCCAGAATACAGTTGGCGCGGCTAGAGAGCCGTGGTATTGTTGTGACTCATCCGGAACTTCGTATCTAAAATGCATGGGCAATTCAAATGTGTTGGCGTCTTGGTGGTATACTTGTACCAGCGCTTCACTACCCCACCCATCAACGCCCCACACTGGAGCTTCCAAATCAGTCTCGCCCCACACACCGATAAGTTTACCCGTAGCCGGTGAGCCTGGCACGGCCCGGTCCAGATCTTCTAGCTGGTACTTGTCTAGGAATAGCGACGATGGGATGTTGTATTTGGCGTATAACTTGCAATTGTTGTCCAAAGGTTCAGACAAGTTGGCGAATGTGAGGACGTGTTTGGGGTGCAGACCAATTGGTTCGTGGAATTTTGCCGTGAAGGTTGTTTCTGAGGATAGGTGCTGCGGCGTCATGAAGAATAGCACCTTTTCAGTTTTGGACTTGTTCACGTCACGAACCAGCCCGCCTATTTGGTATTCGTCATCCAAGAGAGTGGATTTCAGCAGTCCGATTTCTAGCTTGTCGTTAGTATTGGCGAGTTCTAATACCCGTTTACTATCCCGCTTGCTCCAGTACACTTCAAATACCAAATCGTCCTCCTTTTGCGTATTTGTTGGCGATGTTGGCAGCGAGCCGAAGCTGATTAGGATAGAATCCGAGTGTTTTACATCATCCCCTAGTAGCTCCAATAGCTGACCATCGCTCTGGAGGTTGGGATCGTAGTAGGACCGCCAGTTGGGCGTCTCAACATGCATTGTTTCGTTAACGTCCCAGCCCACCAAGTCATGCGCTATCCCGCTGGCATCGCACTGCTCAGGACAGTCAATACGCATCCCGACTTCATGAGCAATGTTGAAAGGAACCGTCTTGTCAAACGCCCCTCCGCGTGAATACGAGATTTGAAACCGTTCGCCCCTGAGCCGTTCTTGCAAAGATGGCGAAAGCTCGTCAAATGGTATTGTCAGTCGTGTTTGTAATGGTGATTTGTTATCACTGATTACTTTTTTCTTTTCAAACGTAAAGTCTGCCTTACTCTCGTCTGATACTAGGAAAAAGTGCCGTTGTCGCATTAAAAATGTGTGTGTGTGTGTGTGTGTCAAGTTGGGAGGTTCCGTTAACCCCCAAATATTGACGCCATAGCCTATTTCGGAAGGTGAAGTGGCGGAAATCCACACCATGATCCGGATACCCATATGTTGATGAAGTATATACATATGGGGCCATTGCATCGAGTTAGGGGCATCGACTAATTTATTATACCCTTAGTCTTAGCGTATGGCATGAGGATATCGTAAGCTGTACATGTGCACTAAGCAATCAATACATCGGAGGGGCTCAAAACGGTTTAGTGGGAGTTTTTATTTTTATATTTTTATATATTTTGATTAAATGTTTTATTAATTGGAACCGATGGAGAGTGTTTTTTTTTTTCTCGATCAATTGTTAATTAACACGAGTTATCCGGATCTGATTGAACGGAATTGTCTGCAACCGGATTGTAGCCACATTGTCCCATTCCCTTATCATACTTCTGTTACCCGTACAACATATTATGAGGGATCAGTCTTCGAAATTGAGCAGACAGCACACCACCAGCCATCCCGTTTTCTTCGAGTTGTACAGACTAGTTTTATAAGGACAGTATGCATGCATGAGATCTATAGGTATTAAAAACACCTTTCTTTCTTTTTAAATTATTTTCATATGAAGGAGCCCTCCTTGATTCATAAAAGCAGGTTATAATTATAAACAGAAATCTCCCCTTTTGGGGTTGTAAAAAGTTTGTTTATTTGTTTACTAATTTGTACACACGGAAAACGTATTAGCTTGCGCGCGCGCCACCCACACCCACAAATTTACACACACAGTTTTTTTTTTTTTTTTTTTTTTTTTTTTTTTTTGGCATCTGCCAAACCCAACCACCTCTTTTTATTTTACTTTGGCAATAGACACTTTTCTCTTTTCTCTTTTTTTTACCACCCGCCACTTCTTTAATAGTAAAGAAGAAATTTGCTGTGACGACTTCAATTGTGGCTGCTGGACGGTTATATTACATTCAATTCCCATCTCTCTTTCTATTTTTCTTTGCTCACTTTTATTTTATTCTTTCGACACTTTTTGCATTTAAAACGACAACCAACAACACAACATCATGGCACCAAGAACACCACCACAACTACAGAACAACATGTTCCCGCTATGTACACCGAGCACGCCGAGGTATGCGCCGATGGATGAACCAGACAAGCATATATACGAAAACCATGAACACAAGCTGCAGCAGCACAAGCAGCAACAACAACATTATGAACCAACTCGAGCTCAGCATATCCAGTCAATGACTCCGGCAGAGACACCACACACCCGCAAACGAGGCATCGACGCAATCAGCACGACGCAGCCGAATGGCGGCGGCCGGGTCTTGTTTCCAGCGCATACACCCAAAGCAGGATCTGGACGTGTATACAAACAACCATCATCACAGCATAAAAAGACAAAGCAGCAGCAACAAAAGGAGGAGGAGGAGGAGGAGGAGCAAATGGAGGTGAAGAAACAGCAGACTACGCCTAAACATGTCCGCATCATTTCCCCATCCGAACCACCACAGACCAAAAAGTTTACCATTTTCAACGACTCTCGAGCACTACAGAAGGAGATTGACAATGAGGATCCGTTTGCCGGGCATGACGACCCATTCGACTCGGCACCCATCGGCAAGAGACAAAAGATTGGCTCAACGCCAGCTTCAAGAACAAGAAGCCATCCATACCAGCCCATGCCGCAGGAACAGCGTGGGATGTGGTATGTATTTAGAGGCAAGAAGGTGTTTCGGCCGCTTAAGGACGGCGATGAATGCGATTTGCAGCCTCGAAAGCTTTTCCAACAAGAAATTGAACGTCAAGAGCGACGTGAAGCTGGAAGTTCAACTCCCGTAGACTCGGAAGAAGAAGCAACGGATAGAGAAGAGGATTTGCCTTCTTCGCCGCCATCAACATCGTCATCACAGCCAATCTCATCACCGTCGTTGTTTCGAAACGTTGAGCCAAAACGAGTAAAGCATTTGTTTCGATAAAAGAAAAGAAAAAAGAAGAAGGAATTTGCTATTTTGTGTTTTCTTTTAATTATATAAATAAAAAAAAAATTAAAAAATAAAAAAAACGACTTATTTAATGTATGTATCTCTTAATGAAATGATAATAAGAAAATAAAATAAAAGAAGTTTATTGTTTTATTTAATCAATAACAATTGGTTTATGCTCCGCGCCATGTTCCTCGTCTGGTTTTTGTGATTGCTGCAGTTCTTGCTCTCTACTGTTGTCGTCAACAGGCTCCTGCTTGATTTCCACATCACCGCCCGTGAGGCTTGCATTGCGGCGCGCCGCAGAGTTTGTTACCGGAGCATGTGACTTGTTGGCGATGGTGTTGCTGTTACCGTCTTCGTCATCGTCATCAGCGCTGGGCACCTCCGCTGCTGCATCTTCATACTCTTCTTCATACGAGTCATCCTCTTGCCTATCCTCGCCATTCATCCCGTCCTGCTGCTTTGGCTTGTTATTTCCTTTGCGAATTTTTAGGGACAAGGCGTTTAGCCGGTTTTGCAAACTAGCTCGACGTTCATGTTTCTGGGCCGCTGATGGAGCAGACTCGTTACCGCTACTACCAACAACGGCAGCAGTTTCTCGGCTGCTAGCGGTGCTATTCTGACGAGACGATTTGGACTGGGAGTTGTTTCGTTTCAGTTCGGAAAAGATTTGGTTCTTGAGGGTCATCAAGTCGTACACCAGTCTAAATGAGTGACGGTCTCCAATAGTCAGCGAGGACTGAGTCCGCGGCCGCAAGATACAATGAGACAGTTCTTGAGCCAGTTTGGTCAGGTATTCGGGAGACGCGCTGGTGATTGACGTTAGCCGTGTCAAGTGGGTAGTCAAGGCGTCCAAAGTGGCAATGTTTGACAATCGCATCTGGGAAAGCGTATTCTGAAGAGCAGAGATTCGTGGTCGTGGGTCTTCATCGTTACCATGCTGAGCATAAATAGTCTTGATGATATCGTAGAATTGCGATGGAATGAGCGAGTCTGGCAGTTCAACCAAGTACAGCTTCAATACACTGGCCACAATTGGCGCCTCATAATTGTGCAAAATCTCTCTACCAAACAGCTGGCCCGTGTTTAGCTCTTTCCGTAGCCGGTGGGTGGAGTTCAGCGGCACAGAAACGGTCCAAACGCCCAGCCGCACCTCATCGTTTTCCAAATCGGGATACTGCCCATCCATGTGGTGCAAGATTGTAGATACAATGTACGGAACTCGCTTCCGATCGCCCCGGCATCGCAGCTCCATATCCACGCCAAACGTCTGGCCCTCGGTCGAGTTGTAGTAATTGTCGTATACAGTAACTTTTGGAGAAAAGGAGCCGGTTCGGTAGCTTTCCAAAATGTATCGCAAATCGTTGGCTGGGTGGATTGTTTCTTGGAACAGAAGCTGCTTGTCGACTGCTGATTGTATGCTTGGGACAACGTTGGAGAGGGTGGCCAGGAAATCCAAAAACACCGCCTTTACCGCCTTCAACCGGTCATATTCACACCGGTCCATAAACTTTAAATGGTCAATAATGGCCTCTTCCAATGCACACCGCAAATCATCAAGCTTTGAAACGCTGCCCTTGTACCGCATGTCTAGGGCCATGACTTCTCGTTTCAATCGGTCCTCCAGAGTCTCGTCTGGGTGAGGGTTGTTGATGTAATTGTTAATCGTGTCGCCAAAGTACCCGCCTACAAACGACGAGGATGATTCGGCGAGTTGCTTGCCAGCTTGCAAAAACGCCTTTTTGCGCCATTGAAAGTTCATAACCGAGCTGTTTGCGAACCTTGAGCCGACTTGGCCCACCAACCGCAAGTAGCCATTGTTGACAAGGGCTTGGCCCAACTGTTCGGCTTCGGCTAGAGACTTGGATACGTTATTGTTCAAGCACCATGACACGATTTGATCGCCTGTCGACACGTGCTCATATGTACCCAGGATGGCAATCTTGAGACTCTTTTGCGGAATCTCATCAAGCATCCGTTTAAACAGCTCCTCTGCTTCTTCAGGGGAGTACATATCCTCACCTAGTTCTACAGGGTCGTTCATATCGCTCATTGCCGCGTTTTGTTCTTCAATTGCAGCTGCAGCGGATTGCTGAGCTTGTTGCGCTTGTTGAGCTTGGGGTTGGACAGGTTCAGATTCTGGAGGGGTTGCCGTGCCGTCTACTAATACACCTCCGGCTCCAGTCTGTGGGAGTGGTTGTGAAAACTCGCCATTGCTGTTTTCTGCTTCGCTCGAGTCTTTAAAGTCTTCCAAGACACGACACTTGTTGAAGTACCGCTTTTGAGACTTTTGCACTTCGGCTAGCTCCTTTTCATAGCTCTTTAACTTGGCCTTTAGCACGCCATGCGAATATTCTACACGTTGCCGATGCTCGTCGGACCATTTACCAAACGGAGTGGTCACCATTCGTCGTATGTTTTCAGCCACTTGTAGATGGTTCTGGCCTTCATCGCCCATTTCCGATATAATACCTTCATATGCTCGTCGCAACGACGCCCCGTCGTCTTTACCAAACCCAGCTTTGCGTACCTCAAAAGCGCTAGGAATTTCCTGCAACTTCCGGCCGTACGATTCCTCAGCTTCGGCTCTGGCCTGAGCTAGTGCCAAAACCTCCTCATTTTCAACACAGCCTTGTCGCAACTTGTCAAACAAGATCGTCAGACCTAAATCATAGTTAGTTTTGGCGTAGTTTTTAAGAACATACCTGATGAGTAGCCATTGGACCAGAAACTATCTGAAAAAGATGGCATGATGGATTTGTTGTCGTTTGTTGTTGGTTGCGCGGTTTTTTTTTTTTTTATATTTTTTTTTTAGTGTGTATCAAAAGTTTAAAACGTTGGCCACTTGAGGGGAGTTTTTGTTGTAAGGAGAGCAGACCGCGGGCCCGACAAAAGATTTTGATGTGTGACTGGTTGGGACTTTTTTTTATATATATCTAATCCTTGCTTTGGATATATATACATCGTCTGGTGATTATTTTGTTTGCCCAGTGAGACTTTGAAAAGAAAATGGCAATGAGATATCCTCGAGTCAGTATTGAGTTTTGCACAAAGTGTAAATGGAACCTGCGTGCTGCATGGTATTTGCAAGAATTGTTGAGCACGTTTGGCGTCGATCTGGGCGAGGTGGCTTTACAGCCGGGCTCGGACGGAACGTTTATTGTCAAGATTGATCACGGCGATGAAGAAACGCTTCTATGGGATCGTAAGATTGAGCAGCGGTTCCCTGAAGCGAAGGAACTGAAACGGCTGGTGCGTGATGTCATTGATCCATCGCGAGATCTGGGCCATGTCGACCGAACCAAAAAGCGGGAAGGAGAAGAGCAAGAACAGGGAAAAGAACAGAAACAGGTCGGCTCGCCATCGAATAACGAGACTGAACAATGCACTGACTGTGTCTAAAGGTGATGTTTTTTTTCTTTTCTTTCTTTTTGCTTTCGCTGCGTGTTTTGCTCAAGTTTCGAGCCGATATTTTTGTCCTTGCTTTAGGTTTCTTTGGAAATTTAACGGTAAAGTTTTGCAAGATGTAAATATTGTAAGAGTTTATTTTGTTCTCCCTTGGATTAAACTCTATATGTTCTGTGTCTTTCATTAATGTGTCAAAAAGTGCAAGGAGAATAATAATACTGTAAATGTAAAAATATTGACATTTATCTGACGGAAAGAAGGCGGGTTGAGAATATAGTGGATCAATGCCGAAAAAGTGTTCGACGAAAACCAACGTCACCACCCCACTGTCCTGGTAACACACAATTAGCCGTTTAAAGCTTTAGTAAAACCCAGCCTTTCTCTCATTTACCACTGCACTGGGTCATTCCAGTGTACAACGTTATATATATATATACAAATTCGATCGATGAGCCCCATGCGGCTGGTGTCGGTCGACTTCTTTTCCTGAGCTGAGTTCACAGGATCAGAAGATAATTCGACAAGGTTATATAAGTAGGAACTGCAGGGTGGAATTCTTAAGGTTATTGTTATATAAGCAAGGAGCATCAGGCCATACATGCCCAATTACGCTGATACTAGGCATTTATATATACCACGAATGAAGACAAGAATTATTTTCAATTATTCAGCTATTAAAAAAAATACAGGTCATGTTCACAGCATCCTCAAAGTCTCATTTTCAGCTGCAAGGCTAGTATTACGAGCAATCAGCTCTGTATTTCGAGCCTGCAAAGCAGCCAGCATCTCTTCAAGCTGTTCAATCCGTTCATTCTTCTTCGCTCTAGACCGTCGAGCAGCTTCAGTGTTGCGAGCACGCCGCAACGCCCGTTTATCGTTCGGATCCACAACCACACCTTTTCGATTAGACTTGGTCACTTTAGACGACTTTGTCCCATCATGAGAGGACGAAGCCGTAGAATAAGTGATAGCAGATTTTGCCTCCTTGGCAAAGTAATGTTCCAAGTTGTCAACAAAACTGTGGTCGGTAGTATTGTTATTGACAACATCATGTTCATTTCCAAACAAGATCTGATCCAAGTCGTTAACGTCTTCCAGCCCTGTCGAGGATTCGGTAGACGCAGTGGGTGAAACGTCAGACCCAGACGAGTATGGATAAAAGTCAGTGTCCCAATGATTAGTTTCATTAAAAGAACTGTTTGACGGATGGACACATTGGAGCAAAGATGAGTCGCTCCATGCTGCTGAGCACATGATCTTGAGTATAAGATTTTTCCATGGTTAAAAAGTGTTTTGCGAGAAAAACGGAGAAATCCGAATTAGTTTGTAGTAATGAAAGGGAAGAATCAGGCGGAATAAGGCAGCCTTTTATAGTTTTTTTTTCTCCCTTTTTCCCTCCCTTTTTCTTGCGATGACTAATTCCCACTTCCTGCACTGATGACCAGTCAAGATTGCAACATGTTTACCCCCCTGCCCGGAACTCGGCACCCGCGTCTCAGGTCGGCGGCTAAGCTTTTTTCCCCCGTTTAACGCATTGGGAGCAGATCTCTTCTTCTTCACCCCCACCAGCTAATTACGCGCTAGAAATACCATGGCTTCTGAGAGCGAAAACAAAGATAAAGGCAGCGAGCTTGATACCAAGCAACATACTAATGACCACGATCACGATCACGATGAAGAAAACGCAAACGACATTGATACCCCTTTGGAACCACCACGGCCTGAGCTTCGTCCCCAGATAGACACCCGGCGGATCAGCGGCGCCGATTTGAACATTAAAGCGCGGCCGTCGATTGACAAGCGAGGAGGCCACACGCTGGATGTGTTGCCAGACGAGTTGCAAGCAGCATATGAGCGCGTTACTTCTGGATCAAACTCGACACGAGAGGAATCGCCAACACGTCAGCAAGAGCAAGGGATTGAATGCGAACAAGAACGGTACCAACAACAAACTCCTCCAATCCAACTAAACCCGGCTGAATACGCTCATGATCACCATTTTATACCGCCAGGCGGCCCGCGCAATGAAGACGCGAACGAGAATGACACCGTAGATGCCACCCTTCAGGCACAGCCCAGAACACGAGCTACCCGATCACTACGAAACCTGTTGCGGAAAGCCAGCGATAACTACACTGTCAAAATCCACGATAGATACCTTGCACAAGGCAACCGTCAACATTGGTGGAACAATGCATCTATACGGAATAAAGTACTTGGTGCGTTTGTGATTATACTAGCCACAGTAAGTATTATTGGGGCGGTAGTTGGTTCGGCTAAACACCAAGTAGAGTATTAACGATTAATGGAAATGTTTCAATCTGATTGCTGAGTGAAAGCCTACGTCGGAGAGGGCGTGTACGGTTCCCAGCAACCAAACAAAACAAAACAAACAACAACAAAACAAACAACAACAAAACAAACAAAAAAAAATGTCAAGTAACAGCAGTCAAGTTGGCGTTTTTGTAGGTGCTACCAGCGGCGTAGGCGAATCTTCTGCATATGCATTTGCTCGTCATATTGACAACCCTACTGTATATGTAATTGGACGAAACACTGACAAAGGAGCGCAGGTGGTGAGTCGCTTGCATGAGATTCAACCAGTCGGCAGTTACGAGTTTATCAAAGCAGATATGTCACTGCTCAACAGTGCAGACAAGCTCTCTATGGACCTCAAATCCCGAACAAACAAGATCAACGTGTTGTCCGTGTCGTGCGGGGCATTCAGCATGACGGGCCAAAATAACTCAGAGGGGCTTGACGGGCGTCAAACTTTGATGGTGTATGGGCGATGGAAACTGATTGATGCGTTACTCCCGCTAGTCAACACCGCAGCGGAAAGAAACGAGACGGCGCGAGTTAATGTTGTTCTGGCACCTATGGGGATGAAAAAGATGGAGCAGTCGGATATTGAAGGTGTCAAGTCTGATGCGTATTTCCCTACTGTAGGGATCTGGGCTGGCCGAATGACAAACTTACTGGTGATGAAGTACGCCCAGTTGTACCCAAAAGTGGTGATTATGAATACATACCCCGGCCTCGTCGCTACTGGACTGTATCGAGGCATGCCATCTATTGTCCACGCTCCCGTCAGAGCCTTCATGCGGCTCGTGTTTGAAAACGCCGACTTATGCGGGGAGCGTATGCATAAACTGAACCCGCCGCCAGGTCCGCACCTGTTTGGACCAGGAACAAAAGAACAGATTCCAGTATTTACAAAAAGTGGTTATCTCTCCAACGACGATCAAGATATGGCTTATAATCATTTACATAAAGTGTTTGCTTCTGTACTAAGCTAGGTGGTATGTATATACCGCATTATTATAAGAGGGAAGGAGAGAAAAAAAGGTATTTTAATTTCAACAATATATATAACAAATACATTTATAAATAAAAAAACGTTCATCCTATGATGAAAAATCAAGCATGTGACCCATTCGTTGAACCTTTGTTTTCAAGTACTGGTCCACTTCGCGAGACGAAAACCCGCCCTTATTCTGCCACGACAATGGTACCATGGGCACCCGTTGCGTCACTTTAATCTCCTTCTTCAGCCCCTCCACTGCTTTAATCTTGTCTGGATTGTTTGTCAACAGGCGAATATGGTCTTGTCCCAAATCCTTGAGAATGGCCGTTGCCAACCCAAATGATCGACCATCGGCGGGGTGCCGAAGCATTAAATTAGCTTGTACTGTATCAGCGCCCAAGTCTTGCAAATTGTATGCCTTTAGCTTTTCACCAAGCCCAATGCCCCGTCCTTCTTGTCGGAGGTACACAATAACCCCCTTTCCTTCCAATGCCATGAGTCTTGCCGCTTCATCCAGTTGCTCACCGCAATCGCACCGAGCACTCCATGCAGTCTCACCAGTATAACATTCAGAATGAATCCGCACAAGAGTATTCTTTTCTTCCAGACTGTCAGCTTGCAACATATTATCGTCCTTATCGCTCCGTTCCCTACCTGGGTACAGTTTGCCGACATAGGCGCCCCGCGTCATGCGATCATGTTCAGACTCACCAGCCCGCGGCGCAAACAGCGTCTTGGATCGAATATCATCGCCAAACACAATGGCCAAATGCTCCTTGGTGTCTTGGTCATTCTTGTATAAATGCAAAAATATTTCGGCTCCATTTGTAGTTGGAATTCTTGCTCGGGATTCACAAAACACTAGTGGCAGCTCTGTGGGCAGCGACGGAGTAGCTTGTTTCTTCATCTCGTCGTCGCTAGATAAATCCTCGATTGATAGTGATTCTGGTCCCGGTGTGAACGCTGGCGACACCAGGGACATATTGTTGAAGATTGAATCAGAGTCTTGGTTTGGCAGTCTGAGCGTGTCTGCAATAGATAAACTCCGGCCCCGTTTTGTACCCTCATTTGTGTTTGCGTTGGATGTGGACTGATGTTCGTTTGTTGGCTCTTCATGTTGCTGAGATGGCGGGGTAACTGCCGACCCGCCATTACCCTTCGAGTCGTCGGCGTGTTCTTCAAGCTTGGACACTAGCGATGACAATGAGAATGGCGCAACAGGTTCCGGTTTACAAAGATCTGACATTTCGCTCGTAGTTAGGGATGGTAAATAATAAAAAACAGGCGGTCGTAGTCGTCGTGGTTCTATAAGCGGAGATCCAAAAAAAAAAAAAAAAAAATAAAAAGTAAAAAGTGGTAATGAAGAATGGGAAAGTGTGGGTTTTTTCTTCCTCTTTCTTCTTTTTTTTTTTTTCTTTGCCCTTTAAGCCGAGATGTAATTTTGTCAAAATGTGTGGCAACAAAGTTAGGACTAATTAAATACAACAAAATGATGAATGACTGTTCTTTGTAAATATCATATATAATATTTCCGGTTTAGAGTTTATTTTATTTTTTTCTTCTTGTCTAGAAGGGCACTGAGCAATTCGAAAACAATCAATGATTAATCAAGTCGTTTGAAGGGTCCTCGCCCTCACCCCTCGATCGGAACATGCCGGGGCACTTATTCCCCGAGAGGAACATTTTGATTGATTGATTCGAATGACCTGATTTTGCCTTGAGCTTATAGTTAGCTTAGCAAGCGGCGCGCACGCAATTACAAAGCACAATTCAAGAGCAACCAGCCGGCCTTGAAAATAGCGCTGATATCCAAAGCTTATGTTCAGCTGCTCCTCTGCGGGTTTAGGGAATTGTATATGTCACCGGTCCGCTGCTGACTGATCCATTCATTCCATCGTCACGGCGTGTCGGAGCTCCGGTGTAACTAACTACGCGGCTGCCGGCCAAACCAAACAATTACAAAGCATTAGACTTGCGTTGGTAATGTTTATAATCCCGGTACGGAGTTGAATAAGCGAAGCTGGCTTATAATTTTAAGGAACCGAGCTGGTTGAAGATCGATCGGTGGGGCTTGGCTTTTGCTAACTTCTAAGCTTAATTCATATACATTTTTTTTGTTTGTTTTTGTTTTTGAATTCATCCCAACAGTTTTGGTGGTGGTTCTGACGGCCTTGTTTTAAATTGTCAACAGTTTACCACCCCAACCCGCCAAATGAACAAGATGGTGTACAAGAGCCCATTTGGTCCATTCCTGCCCACGGCAAAGTCCAAGTACATCTTTACCGGTACCGTGTTTGCCACGTTCGGCTTTTTGGCGTACAGACGAGGCATTTCCACAGCGCCACCAGTTGAAGACGAACGACGCCACAATCGTATTTATTTACCGTAAGTTTTTTTCTTTCTTTCTTTGATTAAACTCTCTAATGGACAAACAATATTGAGATAGGGTTCGGTTTGAAAGCGAGCTGGAGCCATTGTTGATTTTGAAACCGACATTGTTGGCCAATTTTAGCGTGCGAAATGACCCACGCTGCAATCAATTGACTGGCGCATTGTACAGAATCGTCACTGATGAGACGGATCGGAAAGTATCAGTGGTAGATATCGAGGCTGATGAGCCAGGTGTCAGGGACGTGCTGACAAAGTATCAAGTGAATGATATCCCGAGTATTGTGGCGTTGAGATCGGGAATACCGTTCAACCGATTCACGCTAAAGGACGGTGAGAAGGTAGACTGGGATGAGCTGAAAAAATGGGTAGAGTCTGTAGCCGATGAGCGGTAGTAAATTTTTTTTAAATTTTTTTTAATTTTTTTTTTTTTTTTTTTTCAGAACTATTGACGACATGTGCGGCGCAAAAGTAAAAGGAAAGAAAAAGTTTCAGGGCTAGCACACCTAGCTGAACAAGAATTGCTTCCATCTGTTACTTTCCATGCTAGTGTCTTGAAGGACTTTGCCGTCTTCAGCGGCATCGATTGGCTCGTTTGGCTTGTTTTCTGGGTCGATGTTTGGTTCTTGCTGTCGTGCAGATTCACTCGCCTGGGTATCCATATCAATTTCCACTTGCTGATGTTGCTGGTCGGTCTGGTTATTGTTAAAAGTCACCGTCTGTTCAAGAACCTCAATGGTCGTATCTTTTATCCACTCTTCTTCGCTCAGTTCTTCCAACTCGCTTTCTTCGTTCATTTCTTCGTCTTCTTCGACGTCTGTTTGGTCTTCTAGTTCAGGCTCGTAGTGGTAGGTATTACTCGGTATCAACTTGCTCCACAAATCACTATTCACGAGCCGTTCTCGTTTGGTATCAAAATCCTCCACGTAGCAATCGTCTTGCTCCAGCAATGCATTCCGTCTATTCGTTTGTGTTGGGCAAGGCGTTGGCACTGATGCAGCTTGTTGTGGTGGTGGTGACAGTTCGCGCAACAAAACAGACGGGATCGACTCACGACGATACTTTTCATTCGCTTTACCAGCTCGGTTCTGATACGCATAACATTTCCGTACCCGATCCTGTACATTCTTTTTCATGCGTGTTTGTTTGACGCCATAACTGAGCTTTTTACTACACGCGCCGCCTACCCCAGTCATTTCATTTGTCGTTGGGAACAAAAACGTTTCTCGAAAAAATTGCTCTTCTATATATACACACAAACATCACACACAAAAAAAAAATGGGATTGTTTTCATCAGAGCTGGAGAACCAACCGGATATCACGAAACGAAGCAAGCGACAGACTTGTTGGAACTCTCGAGATGAGTTTTTTGCATGTTTGGACAAGAACAACATCGAAGACGCCGTAAAGAACGCCAAGGATGCCACCAAGCAGTGCGGGACTGAAGAGAAGAAATTTGAACAAGATTGTATAAAGAGCTGGGTTGAATACTTTAAGCAGAAGCGTGTTATGGAAGCTGAAAAGGAACGACAAGTGAAGATCCTGGAAGAGCGAGGTGCGATTCGACTTGACTCAACGCCACGATTCTCCTCAAAGTAAAAGGAAAAAAAAAAAAAAAAAAAAAATTTAAAAAGGAGCCCTTTTCCAAGAAGCGAAATATTTATAATTATCATATGTACATAGATCAATCTGTTCCCCGCCATCAATCCGATCAATTGGATGTCCACCGTTTGTCACCACGATGTAGGCTCAGACCAGTAGTATTTCTGAATAGACGTTGGCAGCTATGCATTTCATTCTGGACCACCACCCACCCGGGTGGGCGGCGTTTGACAGTTTTTGAATGAGGCCAGGCCGTGGTTTACGCCAGCACCTTTACACAGCCAGAAACATAT
>JAJLUJ010000254.1:0-17846 GCA_030564235.1 Blastobotrys elegans
TGTATATTCCAGTCCGGCCTGACTTTCGCAGCTAGAAAGGTAAGGAGCAGGCTTATTACAGCACCGCTGGTGTATATTCCAGTCCGGCCTGACTTTCGCAGCTAGAAAGATAACATGTTTGGAGCACACTTACTTACAGCACCTCTGGTGTGTATATTCCAGTCCGGCCTGACTTTCGCAGCTAGAAAGGTAAGGAGCACACTTACTTACAGCACCGCTGGTGTGTATATTCCAGTCCGGTCTTACTTTTACTGACGGAGAAGGATTACACCGATCATGGTTGTTTTAAAATTCTCAAAAAAGATTTGCGCGCGCGCGACATATAAGAATGAGCCGCACAGCATGGATGGGCCGCAAAAATATACACCGCTCTCAGGCTAGCTCTCAAGAGTATTCCACATCTGGAGTTTCAAGAATCGCAATAAACATATATACTAAATTAACTACATGCGGACTATAGACTTATCGATATGGTGCGTCGGCATCCAAACAGTACTGGATCTCCTCGCTCCACTTTGACCCGTTCTCAAGTAGATATTCCTTATTATAAAGGAGCTCTTCACGAGTCTCCGTAGAGTATTCCACGTTTGGAGTCTCAACCACCGCGTCAACAGGACACGCTTCTACACAGTAGCCGCAAAAAATACACTTAGTCATATCGATGTCGTATCTGGTGGTCCGTCGAGACCCATCAGCTCGTTCTTCGGATTCAATTGTAATTGCCAACGCTGGGCAGGCTGAGGAGCACAGGTAGCACGTGATACAGCGTTCCTCTCCGGAAGGGTACCGTCGCAGGGCATGTTCTCCTCTGAATCGTGGAGAGACTGGGCCCTTTTCAAAGGGGTAGTAGATTGTGTATGGAGCGCGAAAGTACTGTTCCAGCACGACCCACATGCCGCGCATCATTTCTGACAGCAGGAACCATTTAGTAGCCTTATCCAATGCAGATTCGTGGGACTCTTCCCATGTTGGAGGTCGGTGGATTCGAAAGCCAGCTGGTGGTGCGCCTGGAGCGGCGGCCGATGACTTGAGGGCCGGAGTTGTAGACACATGTCGAATGAGAGCTGGGGCGATTGTGCTTTGACGGATTAAAGGGGCGACTTGTCGACCGAATAGGCCGACGTTGCGAGTTGCCATGAATCGGTACATTGTTTTTCTTGTGGTGTAGGGTGCAAAAATTTCGAAAAAATTTTGGGCAAATTTTCTTCCCGCAATTGGGATGAGGGGGGGAAATTAGCTGTGCAGTGATTGGTCAGATTTTATGCAAAAGGCGGTGCCGGCACGGTTTAATGTTATTGATCTGTGCGGCTTTTTGAACTAGTTTTATATACCACGTTTCACTGTTCGTCTTCGGAATCAGACTCTTCAAAACCCACCGGGGCTAGGCCAGGTGTCAACCCACTGGTATCAAAGCCCTCATAATCTTTCTTCTTCTTGACCAGACTCTGTTTCTTTTTGTTCTTATTGGATTCGTTCTTGCGTTGGATAATCTTTTGTTGTAGTTCCTTCACCTCATCACTAGGAGTCCATGCTCGTTTCTCCTCTTGTTGATCCTTTTGTTGCACCTTTTTTTTCCGTGGCGTTGACTTTTTCTTTACTGAACCGTTGATGTTCTTGTTCATTAATCTCTGTAGTGCACCGCCGTTCGCCATGGTTTAAAAATGTGACCGGTCGGAAAATTTTTCCAAAAACAAAAAGAACAAAAAAAAAGAGGCATGGTTCGAATACCGTGACGGAAAATCTCAGCCGCATTTGAGCCTTGATTACAGGAGATCTTCCCGCGGCAAAAGTACGGGACTTGATCTTAATAGAACCAAAAATTTCGTTTATAGATTCTACGCCCCAAGTACCAGGCCGGTTGCCGCCTTTGAACTCGCCCCCTTAAATTGTTAGAGATACACCTCTGGGTATCACATGACTAGGGTCACATGAAATGTTCCTGTCGAGGGCTAGGGGCCCGGATCGGGATTCCGATGCCGGGTAAGCTCGCGGCCACTCCGATAAATGATTAAGAGACTGGTTTCACGGTCCCTTTTTTCACGATTATTGAACATTTTGTTCTATTGATTTAGGTAAGTTAGAAAAGGAATATTACATGTGATTTTATATTCATGTTGGGAATGATGTGATGTGACGTATGCCACGTGAAACACAATATCACTAGTAACACATCTAATTCACTTCAAAATTTCACGCGGCCTCAGTCTTATTTTTAACCCAGTTGTATTCTAACAGAGCTTTTCGCTCACCACTTCCGCTTGGCTCTGGTATAGGATCTCGACTTAAATTTGGTCCTGGTTTGGCTATACCATCAGCAATCTGATCCAATGTGCTAGTCCATCTCAATTCCTTCTCAAGCATATCCTTCACATGATACTTGACACTGTGTCTTGTACGCTGAGAACTCGTGCCATGCTTTTTGCAGCCATATTGTCGTGCATAAAAATCTTGTCTTCGCCAGTCATCAGCCGCATGTGTTGTTTCAGCCACATGCCCATTTTCCATCACATATTCAGACTCTATTGCCACAGTCGTCTGCTTCTTCTTCCATCCTATATCCATTCATGAAAAATATTCGCCCAGACAGAGATTATCTGAATTTGGCATAACGTCCACGTCAAAAATCCTTGTCACCATCGCCAATACGTTCAAAAAGTCAATACCTTAGTACCTGCTTTAAACGATTAGCGTCCTGTTCAGATCATTGTGTCGGCTTAAATAATTGAAACAGATCTGGACGTGTCCAACCGATATACTTTGATAGCGTTGAGTCATCTTTACCATTTCGTACCAGTTCGAACTCCCAAGAAAAATAGTCCAACGCACCGAGATCCTTTGAATGCAATAGCAGGCTTTTTGATCAACTCTTACTAGACGTGATGGCCATGTCGTCTACAAATCATCGTGTCTGGGTATACGTGCCATTATCCGTTACACATCGAGAAAACCACTTGATTAGCTTGTCATCTGTTTTATTCAAAAGGCGCTTGAACCCATAGACTTTTTCAACTTGGCAACTTTGCTTGGCCCATTTCTCGAGTGTACAGCTCTCCTAAATCCCATTTAGAAAAGCTGTTGGAAGATTTGATGAACCTTCCATTCTTGATTGCCACCCGACAGTGTTTGAATGATTCTGGAGTGCACAGCTGACGTTTCATGAAGTCCCGCTTTTTGTAAACACGAGCCACCAGACGGGATTTGTAAATGTTCATCCTTTTCTTTTCAGTGCATACCCACATACAATAATAGGGTTGAACAGTGTCAACATCCACCACATCGTATGAGAGCTTTCAACTCTTCGACTCGTCAAACTTGTCCTCAACTTGAGAATATTGTTTCTGCTTTGCTTCCACTGTTTTGTCCAACCAAACTGCATTTGCCTCTCCACCTGTTGATAGTGCTATCTACCCGTCCCGTAAGCAGTTGTTCAATCATGGATGGTGTCTTTTGTCACCACTTGTTCCCTTGTAGCCATGTTAGCCGCAACCGTAGTGACGGTTTGACAGTGCGGCTGTTTTCTGATCGAGAATGTAGTAAGATGAGATACCTGTTTTGAGCGCTTCCGTTTCTTGCCTCGTGTCTTTTGGCGCTGCGACCCCATTCACTCTTCTTCCACTTTGCGAGCCAGTCGCTTTACGGTTCAGCCTCGATTTGCCTGTGTTCCGGCAGCACTACCTCTTCCACTCTTTCCGTTGATCATCACAACTTCCACTGTTTCAACCCTCCACAACGGAAACTAACATTGGATGGGTTGCATTAATTGCTGTTTGGTTTTTCAAGGAGGAATTTGTCTACCTACCGTGATGTCAATATTGACCGTATTACCAGCCTGTTGATTTAAATGATCCCTCGTAGAGTTGTCAACTTGATTGAGGGTCTCATTTGTCGTATTAACCGAGACGCATCAAGCTGTTGTCCAGAATTGTCGGTTATCTGTGAATACGATTATGAGACGATTGAAGGTGGTTGTGACTGCACCGCTGACTGCTCGTGCGGCTGTTGGTTTTCCAGCACCTTAGTGGTTGGCACTTTCTTCCTCAGTATGAACCACCTTTTGCGTCGTGACCACATACGGTATTTATTACCAGTCTCTGTTGGTTCACAACCAACGGCTCAACACTCTGCGGCACTGACGATACTGTCTGAGAGACCTGGAGACTGAGCATCCTGTGTTGTGACCTGTCACTCCGTCACTAGCCGGATTCTGTAAATCAATGTGTTTGAGAAGGGTCCCGCACCTCTCAATGCACTTTACAAGGATTGCTTTCAGCGTCATGCCAAGGTCCAATGTAATGCCTCCGCATAATCCCAAACGCGGTGAAAATCATAGTCATAAAAATGCGCATGATGAGTAGCCGTAATTCCACGATAATTAGGCCCACCTCATACCAGCCAGTTGTTCCTATTTTCACCCCACTTACAATAAACGTGAAGATTTTAGAAAATTATACTAACCTGGTTCTACGCAACATTATATTCCTTTCATTGTATTCTACTTTCGCCTAATTTCTAAGATTGATGAATAGCCTTGTCTATACCCGATACTGGTAGAACAACGTCTTGTGTTACAAAAACCCGAGCGCGTAAATTTCTTTATTTTCGTTTTATAATTTTCGGCGCACCATACTGGCCACTGGAACCGACAATGTCGCATGCTTAGGCGTAGAGGCTACCATCATTAGGCTTTCGCAGTCTAAACCAAAAAATAATCTGAAATTATGCTGCTCTATATACATATCACTTATTACTTCGACGCTTCCCATCCGTTTCCTGTCATACCCGCAGTACTCTTTGGGGTTTGGTGCCTGTTTGACAGCGCCTAAACGTTGGACTGGCATCCTTTCCAATTCGAAAGCTTTGGGTACTCGCCACGGCTGAAGAATCGTACCTGCTTTCTAGGTCGACTCCCTCCGTCTAGCTGTTGCAAAACTGGGGCGTTGCTAACTGTACAACCCAATCCTTGGTAGAGTAGTTGATACAGGTCTGCGTCCCTTTTGTGGCCTCGTACACGTCGTGGAAATAGTGATCCGCAAAATACTCAGAAGAGAGCTCACCAATAAACCGGCCATGCGCGCAAGGCGTTGTCGAACAAGAGCATATTTGGCTTTATCGTCATCATGAGTGTAGTATGAAATCACGATGACCCGGCGTCGGACAATTAGTCGCCAAAACAAACGTGTTTATGCCAGTTAAAGAGTCCAACATCAACCTTGTACATCAACAAGCCACCATCGTCATCGCCATTTAATACCCCTTAAAACTATATTACAAAATCTGTTGAGCTCAGGGTGTAAATCTCAAAGAGTGCCTTTTAAATCTGGCAAAAAAGTTAATGGCATAGTACAGTAGAAGTTTCTCTCTATTCTCCGACAGAGTCTGCATAACTTGCCATCAGATATGCGTTATCTGCATTCAATACTTCCATGACGGGTTGTTGTATCGAAACGCGTAAATTTTTGTGTTTGGGATTTTGAGATGGTTAGGACTTTCCGACACTAGTATTTGCTGTTGATCTGGTCAAATTGGCCAATACAAAACTAGGAAGATTTAATTTTTTTCTCCATCGTAAAATGTCTTTCAATATAAACAGGTGAATCGTTGCCACCACCGGCCGTGCGGCTTTCGAAATTTATCTGTGCCACTAATACCTTAACGCACCTTCAGTTTAGCTGGATATGAAAGAGACAGCTTTATTTGTGTGTGGTGTCTAATTTTATCTTACCAGCCAGCATCGTGTATTGGCCTATATCCTAATACAGATTCCAGTAGAGATTTTCCGCACCTGAAACATATTTGGATACACAAATGAGCCTACAACCGGTACCGTGAAGTACCGTGTAGTGTAAACATCTTTATGCGTATTTTTAGCAACTCTTAAGAGCACACTTTTGAAATAGTGTGCGGCTGAACCGAAAACGAAATTTCGCATGGATCACTTTTGCATAAAAATAGGAAATATATTCGTTATCAGTGCATAAAATAAGACTACCAATTAAACTGGAGACATTTCGTTAATATTGCTTATGGACGTTGAAAACTTTGACCGATATTAGCATGACTAGATGCCAGGAAAAATTCTTATGGTTCGAGCTCTCTTTATACGGGGCAATGGGTCTTTGCACGTTTTGCTTTGAAAAGGATATTACGAGGGCGCTATTAGAATTAAGACAGTATCAATGAAAAAAAAAAAAAAAATCCCCGATTTTGAGCTTTTTGGCGATTCTTTGATCCCAAAAGAAAAATTGGCCAAAAACTAACCACCCCCATTTGGGCCCATTTATGCAGCCCACAAAAGCAAGCAGTCTTGAAATTAATAGCCCACCACAGCCAAATGCTTGTGCCCCCCCAGCCAAAACGCGTGGCGGGCCCATAGTTAATTTTATGGAAGTCAAAACGCGAAATGCTGTTAAACGGCCAAAACAGAAGCAAATAGAAACGCGAAAACGCCGTTTAAAAGCCCTTTAACCAGAATAGATAGGAAGTAGGGGTGAAAAGCGCCGTAAAGGGTAAAATAAGCAATCAAAAAGTCTATAAAACTCTAAAAACCATCCACGACCGTGGAATCATCATACTGCCGGCCGCTAGGCTCCTTACCATCCAACCATGCAAGACTAATTAGGGCTTGGTAATGGACATCACCAGCAGGTATACAGCGACGCGTATTCATATTTACACCAGCCGGGAAATGCTTTTGAGCGTCCGATACCCCATTGGCTGCTGAAATTAACGTTCTCTGTAATAGTACCACTACACATACCGCTTGTTAATTCGCGACCAGCCGCACGTAAACATACCCCGTGATACCCTCATACCTTAGCTTTACCGTTTTTTGCTTAATTATTAAAACTTGTCTGCCATAAGTTCCTGCCATTATGTACATAGTATAATTTCAAGGTATCACGTAGTTCTTTGTAGCTGTAGCACTCCAATGACTCAGAACCAGCACCGGTCGGCCATTTGACTCAACCGATTGTCCACCATACGCGGCAAGTGTATGGCGTATCAAACCTCAACTTTCAACCATACTGCCCATATACCGGCTGGTTAAAATTTGCGCGTATATAGCGGCTCGCCGCGTCATGGGACGCGCCTGTCATATATATAGCTGCACCTAATCCTAATATTTCCAAGCCATATTTACCCGTTGTGTGAAGTCATGAGTGCACAAGCCACATGGGCTATGGATTCCTCGGGCCATCATATGTACGTGTATCTGGTCCATTGCTACAAGCCTTGCTTTACCGGGCTGGTATATGTAGTAGTATTCCAGGTCCATAATTACTCGAGCAATGAAACAATGAGCTGCATCTCAATGTATATGCTATACCCGTCGCAACTGATCGAGGGACCCAATGTTTACAAATGTACAAGCTATAACTGGATAATGTAGCCTTTATTCGATCATGAACCAGCGCTGGCGAATTCACCAAGGCTAGCTGCATACGTTTCGAGTATATATACGTATACCACCATATGGTCATGATTCTGAAGTCAATTGCTACAGCTCTTCCTTACACAAGCGTGTCATCAAGTTCAGACTGTATATACACGAGGTCGACCGGATTGTTAACCCATTTATAAACCATATGAACTTGTAAGACCGACAAGTCAGTAGTGCTACTGCCATAATAGGGTATGAAGTGTGTCTACAACTATACTGCAACTGATGAGTAATGACACTGCTAGACGTATACTCGTATTTGCTGCAGTATACTCCATACTAGTAGACCCAAGATTAACCTCATAGAATTGGTTTCCGGTCTAGCCCGGGAGAGACACTAAATCGGGGGGCGGGCTATTTTCCACGATATTACCCGGGAGAAGCGCGCTTCTTAATATTATAATAACTCATACGTTATCACGATCTTCACACTAGTATTCTTCACTCTTTAAACATTCACGCTTGTCGCAATGGCCCTACCACAACCCCCAACCTATTTAAAATTTCAGGGCATGTTTAACTTGGCCACGGCTCAACAAGAGCTTTTGATCAACCCATCAGCCAGTTGCGTCTTTGGTGCAAACTTGTACATCAATCATTTTGTCTTTGTGGGCGGCATGAATTGGCAAGTGGTGGTTACCATTCTGTTGTTGAATAAGACCAGCGCAGAATTCAAACACCGGGGGTTTATAGCCCTCAAGCGCCCTTCCAATTGATTGAACCCCAAGTGCTACCGTTTCCGACTCTGTATTTGATCTTTTTGGAGGTCCAGTAATTTAAAGCCAGAACCACTCCAGCAAAAGCTTGGTCGTTAAAGCTTGGACCTTCGACACTTTGGTGACATTTTGATGTCTTCCAATTTCATCTTTACCCTGTATTCACGTGGCAGATTCGCATGCCCAAGAATTTGTCAACCTCGTTTCGAACAGCTCTTGACTTGCCAGTTGCTTGGGACTGAACGCCAGCACATCTCACACAGATTAATGTTAACCCATGACCGTATATTCGCATACAGTGGTTGAAGCCCATATTCGGGTATTGTAGTGATTGAGTTTGAGGCACGTCCTGAATACTTTGTCTGTAATAAAACTCGGGTGGGGAGTAATGACTTGTCGATTTTGCTGTTTAAGAAATGCTGTGTATTGAGAAGCCAAAGCGATCCTGCAGGAACCGGAGAAAAGGTCATAGTCAGTGCCATGTTTTTGAGAATAGCACCTTGAACTTGACAACCCCTTTGACACTGAGCACAAACCTGGTTCGACCTCGCGAGTAATCCTGATGGAAAGTTGTCAGCCATATGATTTAGTTCAACAACCGTCAAGCCAGTTCCACAGTTCATCGTACATGTTGTATATGAGATTACAAAGGGCGAGTACCGCTTTGGCACTGATCAGTAGATTTCACCCTACCCTGGCTTGCAGTTTTCCTCAGAGGGGGGGGAGCTCTGCAGTTGATGGAGCTATGAGGCGGGGTTGGAGTAGTGGAGACCGTCTCACTGTGGCGATCATTTGGTATCCCGGAAGTTTGACTATAGATCCTTGTCTGGCCAGTGGGGGAACTCACAACCAAGCTGGCGCCTTCTTTGTCGTTGGTAGCATCCCTGCGTTGATCCCATTACCCAAGTATTCAGAGTCAAATATCAAAACTAATAATTCTCGTTCCAATCTGGTGTTCTTATATGTTTCATCTTTTTCCGTATATTTGTGAATATCTTCCTAGGATAATGTGAAGAACAAACTTGCGGCCTTATAATAGACTGCCCCCTCCAAGGGTAGAAACCTTTCTATTGCCTCATAACGGAGACGGAATATGGCATCACTGGGTTAAGCGCCACCAAGAGTTGAACAGCGGGAATGGAGTATAAACTGTATATATATTGAAAGACGGCGGCACATGTGGTTAATAGGCGTTAATCTGTAGTTGTCACCTACATACAGGAAAATATTCGCCAGTGATTGAACAGGGCTTTCGCTGAACAGGTTACGGGGGGTGTACAGGTTATTAAGACTTTTATGTCTCGGTGACCTGGTTACACCAGTTACAGACCTAAACACGGTTCTCTTTGGTGTCAACAAAGTACCCCCTCCCGTATCCTCAGCACCTGCCCGACTTGTCTCAGGGATATGATCACGTTACTAGAGGGACCGTGCGACAACCCAGATGAATTGCCAATTTGGCGATATCGAATTCCCCAAGCCAAAGAATAATTTTACAAAGGCTCTCTTACAGCAAGTCGGTAACATCTTGGAGCGACGATAAGTTTATCCAACAGATGTTAACGGACGCAAATGGAACAACAGTCTATGAACGTTGATGACAAGGTGGCTCAACATTAAAGGATTCACACTACCAAACTGATGACACCAACCCACACTACGCCACTGTCAAAGGGTCGACCAAATCTTCGGAAAAAAACAGAGCGTCATAAAATCACACCAAAAGGGCTGGAACCCAGCAAAATGCAAATTCGACTCAAGTCCAGTTCGTATTCTCCCAGTCTGTACGCTGGAGATGGCGACGAACAAAATCCGACATGTTCCACGAGCCGATATACTGCCTATAGAGATCCAAAAACCCCGCTCCACGGATGATCGCGCGCCACACGACGGAAACCCAGGACTCTTTCAGCCACCTGAAGTTGCATTGTAATATGACGAGGATCAAACTACGTTTCCAGCACTTGACGGATATCCCGATGATTTCAACGGTCCCAAAGAGCCGCACTTTTGTACTTTTACAGTAAACGAACAGGAACAGTCTGGGATGAAGGTATTGCATCGTCATTCCCCAAAAATTCCGACGACATGAAGCTGCGAATAAATACCACCATATGACCAGCACGGCCATTTTTGAATCACACCAGACTTTTATTCGCGCCCTATTCCGTCGCCATTTGGAAGGACGTTGCCAATTAATGATTCAGATTCAAATAGGTCGATCTGTTATCTGAGGATTCCAAAAGTGAAAGTTTTTTTGCACCAGTCCAGATCCCATTTAATAAGCGTTTCATCGTGGCGGTACATAAAAAATATTTCCGGTACTTGACGGGGGGAAAAGAAAAAAAAAAAAAAAGGGCCAGTCAGCGAGAAATTTCTACCGGGGTAGCGAACCTGTTATAGGACCCGCTTTGGGAAATAATATACAGGGGAAGTATCGAAAATCCCATTGTAATAAACCGCAATAATTGGAAATCTTTTGAGCACGAGGGAAAAATCTTCCGCCTCTTAATTATAGCGCCGCGCTGACCACGAGAATGTTTCAAGTTCTGCAGCTTTCTCTCCTTAATTTCCATATAACCTGTTTCTATAGACGGGGTATACACGTGTACTTAAAAAAAGGCGTCCTATTTTTGGACATTATCTATATCTCACATGTGCACACGAATACGGCGTACCCTAAATTCTTTTGACCTCGTGTCACATCGATCTTGTAACTGGATACCCCCATTTCTGTATCATTGAGGCTTTATAGTGCGCTACTAGTAAAAGCGCTTTAAACACTCCATGAAAAATAAGGGGGCTTATAACTCATTATTGCAACACTCATCATACAGCCAAAACATATGCAGCGTGTTCCTGAGATATTTTTAGCATTTTTCTGATCAGCCAATTGGAACCTTTTTTGAGGGCATAAATGGTTCATGCGCTAGAACCTTAGTGTAAAAAAAAAAAGAGCGTATCTTGCACCTTTCTTTTTTAGTAAAAAATTATTTTTTATACCCAAAAAAAAAAAAAAAAAACGCTTGTCCTCTTTTCACTTCTTTGTGGCCACTGTTTTATTCTTTTCCTTACAACTTTAGCTCCGACACGACAAACTCCATCTCGTCTATATTCTTTTTTTTTTTATATTATCGATTCTCGATCTTAATCGGTTCAAAGATCTTACAACCCAACTCCGTTGAGAAACACACGCCTCTTCTTAAAACAAGTGCCAAATGGACACCGCCAATCCGCCGCCGTCCAAATTACTGCGCTCGAAGCTTGCTTCAGTCAACTCCACGAACCGGCGGGCCAAAAACACCAAAAATTTGTACCTCAATTTCTCACCATCACCGCCAAAATCAAATCGGGGCGTAACTCCTCCCAACAGCATGAATGAATTTTTTCCCTCAACACCTTTACACTTGCATTACGACACAACCACCGCTTTTATGAGACAGGAAAAACGCCGCCCTTCCACCGCTCTATCAATAAGCATCCCAGACGATAGTTTCAACGACGGCTCGCCGGTCAGCTCGCCGGTGGTGCTAAAAACAAATACGCTAACAATATCAGCCAACAACCTGATATCGCCCACTGATCGAACAGAGGATGCGTACCCCAACGGGCCTTTACTGGTGTGTCCGTCGAATGTTTATTTGTATTCAGAGCCGAGCTTGGATATTGCGTATCAATACGACGTGGTAATTAATGTGGCCAAGGAAGTTGGCAACCCGTTTACAAAACCTTTTGCATCTACTATTCCTGATAGTAGCGATGAGTCTCAAAGCTCAAACTGCTCGTCACCGACTACAGACAATTTGAATGGTTGCTCACCGCCCTCGAGCGTGGAAAGCACACCAGATTTGAGCGTTTCGCCGTCAAAACCGTGGGAAAATTCCAACGAGCCAGAGTATATTTATGTTCCTTGGGATCACAACTCCAAGTTGGATGAGTTGAAGTATTTGACAGATTTGATTGACCAGCGATCGAATGACGGCAAGCGGATTTTGATACACTGCCAGTGTGGAGTGTCACGCTCGGCATCGCTGGTTGTTGCATATGTCATGAGGAAGTTTGGGTGGGATTTGAACGTTGCTTATGAATACGTCAAAGACCGTTCTCCAAACATTTCACCAAACATGACGCTAATGTTTCAACTGGTTGATTGGCAGCATGTTTTGAAAGAAAATAGCCTTGTTGAGTGATCGTGCGGTATCAAGCCGTTCCACGAGTTCAAAATCTTGATTCCATACCCTGTTTTGGCAGTTCTGCATCAGCGATATAATTTCCAAATGTTTCAGCTGCCGCCATTCCAATTAACGCACCAGTCCGATTATATCTGGCCTTTGGTGGCGAGTATTAACAAATTCGCAAATAAACAGTTAACCTCTGTAGTATTCAACAAGTCTATGTTTTTCAAATCGTACAAGTTGTGGAACCCCCCCCCACCCAGCTATCATCGCCAATGTAGCTAAACTCCCGCATATCTTCAAACCCGTTAACGTTTGGCTAGCCAAATCAATTCATTTTTAACGCACCAGTCCGATTATATCTGGCCTTTGGCGTATTAACGGAAAATTCGCAAATAAACAGTAAAGTTAACCTTCCCTGTAGTATTCAACAAGTCTATGTTTTTCAAATCGTACAGGTTGTGGAACCCCCAGCTATCATCGCCAATGTAGCTAAACTCTCGCATATCTTCAAACCCGTTGTGAACGTTTGGCTTGCTAGCGTTCCAAATCAACAACCCAAACGCACAAGTGACTTCCCATTCAGTGTTGGTAGGGTCAGCAGGCTCGACTTCCATATACGCAGAAATATGGCTACCCTTTCGGTGTGCGAATCCATTGGGGTACATGACAAGCGACCATTTGAACCCTGCCGCTTCAAAAGTTGGCCCGGTTGCTTTCCCCTCATTTGTCTTCAACGCATCCCAGTCTTCAATAACCCATGTAAAATCGGTGTCCAGTTTGATAACTTTCGGGTCAGACAGCACTTTGGTACGCAAATCGTGTACAATCTTTTCGGTTGGTGGCATTGTTGTGATGAAAATTTTTTTTAAAAATATTTATTTTAACTAATCTCTTCCAAACTCTCTTTGGCAAAAAATCTGACATCAACATCAGTGTCTTCTTCCAAAGCTTGTAGTTTTGGTACAATAGTCTCATTAATAACCTTTTCAGCCTCGTCCTTACCCTTCATTTCCACATATGCATCAGCCAGCACCTTCATCGTTTTGGCAATATTAAAACGAATGTTTGGGATTGGATCGTTCAACAAGTTGACAATAAACGGCCATATGGATTCGGAAATGATATCGTCATCCATCACTGGAATCAACGTACGCACTGCAAACAGCGCGGTTAGCCGATACAAGTAATTTGAATTGCCACCCACCACAATGATATGCGGGATAATCTCTTCTTTAGCCCACTGCACGCCAAACACTTGAGACAGCTTCTTCAAGTTGACGGTTGCTGCTTCTCGGATAGAATAGACACTGTCCCACAACCAAGTCATGCACAATGGACCCAGCTCCCGGTCAAAGAACTCAACGCCCAGCTGTTCAGCTAGTAGGGGAATGTATTCAATAATGGCCAAACGCACTCGCCATTGCTTGTCTCGAGCCAGTTCGCTGATGGCTGGTAACAAGCTCTTGCTCAACAGCTCGATACCAATAACGTCATTGACAATCTTTAGCTTGGAAATAATGTTAAGTCGCACATCTGGGAAATCATCCTTCAACATTTGCAAAAAGATTGGCAGCAAGTACTCAATGGTAGCCTCCTTACCCAGCAATGGAGCCAGACGCGAGATTTCTGATGCTAGAGCTGCTCGAACGTGTTGGCTGGATCCTACAAGCAGCACTTCCAAGTTTGGCACGACTTGGGAAATAATGACCGATTGTTGAATCAGGTTGCAAAACCCAGGCACTTGTTTGGCAATTGCGGTTCTCACTTCAGCTTCAGTATCCTTCATTAGTTTGATAAATATTGGCACAAATCGTTCACGTAGCTCTTCACCATCCAATGCCACGGCCAGCTTTTCAAACCGATCTGCGGCCATATAACGAATCCGCCATGACTTGTCATTAAACAATGCAGTCGCAAACGAGATCATTTCCGTATTATACTTGTTGTTGCCATCTTGTTTCAACACCTCAGCAATTGCAATCAACACATCAACCGACAGTAACCGCACCGAGTCTTGATCATCGCGAACCTGGCATTGAAACATGTTGTAAACGGTGCCTTCAAACTTGACATCTGGCAGCACACGGATAACCGCTGGTAGGTTTGATGCCGCAGCACGTCGCACCATTGGCGCATCGTCCTGACACAGTCCTTTATACAACGACTGCAGCTCGGTTTGCGATTCGCCAGATACCTTGGCAATGGCATGTGAGTATAATCCGGTTGCCGATACCCGGCTAGAGAACCATTCTGTAGATGATAGTCGTTTAACCAACCCGATAATGTGTTCCTCGACTTGTTGTGTAGACATTTCGTCGCAAACCCTGTTGACTGCTTCCACCGCCTTGTCTCGCACTACTGGCTCTTCTACCGACGCCAACGTTTCCAATGGTCGAATCAGAATCTCTGCGTATTCTACACCGCCCAAATAAGGCACAAAATTGCCCATCTCCTCGGCCAACACAGTCAACACCTCATCCTCATCATCTTGCGTCACCTCCTCCAAAAATGGCACTAGCTCGCTCCGCGTGCGTTCCTTCCCCAATGCCATCGCAATTGTGGATAGCCGGCGCATGGCATTGAGTCGCAACGTCACGTCTTCGTGTTTCAACTCATCTATGAGTAATGCTAATGGATATAATTCTTCAGGACCTTCCATTGTTGTTGGAAGAAGAAGAAAAAAAAAAAAAAAAAGAGGGAGAGAAAGAGACTTGTCATTTTTGTAATCTCCCAACCAAATTTTCTCCTTTAACCGTACCGTGACGGGAAGAGAAACAAAACACATGGAAGGAATCGAGTCGTTTACGCGTATGTAATACACACGCAGCGTAACTAACAATACAGAAACTATTACAAGTATCTTAGACGGGGTTGAAAAGAATAACAATGTAGAGGTTGAAATTGATACGGTGTTGCCGCTCGTCGACTCGATGGAGCGGCAAGTCCGGCGGCGGTCGTGCGGCGTCGTAAGTGTTAATCTAGAAACGGAAGCCATCAAGCTTTGGAACGCACTGACAATGAAGATGCGAGTGGTATCGACAAAATGGCTGGTCAAGGGCAAGTTTGCAGCAGCGCTGGCAGTGGGGATATCTGGAAACGCGGGGAGAGCACTACACTGCATGCTGCGGGTCGTGGAGTGCGGGATGGACTATGAATTCAATATCAACCGGGTTATGGAATCAGCAGACTGGTATTTTGACAACTGCCGTGATCAAACTGCCGACTATTACACCGCCAAAATCGTAGTAGCGCTTAAAAACGGCCAGTTTTCTGCGGCTAGAGTTTACATGGAAAAGTTTGACAACACAATCAGCAAAGAAGATCAACAAGCAATGACCACGCAGGTTTACAACGCGTGCGTAGAGATGATAGATAGCGTGGAGTGGATCAGCTGGATTATGGAGTTTGAGTGTATCGAACAAGTGCTGATCAACTGCCACCGACTCCTTGCCCAGCAAGCAGCTGACCCCGGTCGCGCCGAAGCCGTCTGTCAAACAATGCAGCAAAATTTCCCCACTGCGATTGAAACGTACCTGGCCTATTTCGAATGTATGGACAGCGGGCTTGAAGATGTGCTGATGAAGATGGTATTCCAGGTTGACGAGCCTGACGACAAGGTTTTGTGCTGGCTGTACACAAAATTAAGCGAAAAGTGTGACATTTTTGCGAGTCTCGACTACTACCTAACGCGACACTTCACACCCCTTTTATTCATCAAACGGCTTCAGTTGAGCACAAGCGGCGAGAATGTGGGCAAATTTCTAGACCTTATTGAACGCAAGCTCGTGCAGCCGCTAGACCAAGAGACTATCGAGACGGCGGTCCTCGTGTTGTGGAAAAAAGGCTCCTGCAAGGTCTGGCTGCAACTCTGCATTCACTATATTTTTAAAGATCTGAACGACATTAGCAAGGCGAAAGTGCAGCGGCGGCTGATGGATACCCACGCCAAGGAGTCTGAATACCCAGCAATCATTGACATTTACCACGAAATGACCCCATCGGCGCGGAACCACCCGTTCACGCAGGCCCATATATTCAAATATTACTGCCAATGTGACGATATATCCATGGCGGTAAAATGCATGAAGGGTATAGCCGCCAGTGTTAGCCCAGACAAGTACAAGCTTTTGGCGTACTGCATTTCGTACGCGCGTGATGCCCACGCGAAGCAAGTTACAGTAGCTGGGATGAAGGTTATATTGGATATATTGAAGCAGCGTAACGGGATGATGGCCTCGCAAGGCATCAATATCCCCCCACTTGTTCGTGCGGCGGCACAGATGAGTGATCACGACCGGTCGCTGCAGCACCACATTCTAGATTCGGGGACTGCTTTCACGGAATTATACCAACCCGAAGATTATACCTGGCTCGGCAATAAGTGCTATGAAACTGCACGGACAATGGCCAAGCAAGACCCTGAAAACGACCTGATACCCAAGTTTTGTACCCTTGGTTTGACCTACCTTGACAATATGTCGGACAATGACTCGGCCAAACACAAGCTGGATCTGCATCTCGTCCATCTTTATGCACTCGCGCATTTATCTGATGATGCCGCGCAAGAAACGAGACGTGTATCGCAGCAAGCTCGTGATTTACACCCCACCGATGATATCAAGCTGCGGTTGATTGTATATGAACTCACGGCGATCACGACGCTCCAAGAATACGAGTCGATACCGTCACTATGTCGCGAACTGCTTGGTATAAAAGCTCATGGAGTGGAGTGTGCGGTTAATATACTCCTCACGGCTGCTGCTGCATCGTCATCATCATCATCATCATCATCATCGCGGGGTAATGAAGCAGTCCAAGGCATCTCGATAATCTTGAGTGACCAAATAATGGCACAAAAGGATTTGTCAGTGTTGGCCAAATGGGTGAGAGTGTTTGTAGGCATGGCACTACCGCAAGACTCACAGCTTGTGGAGAAGCTTATTGATCAGTTGATTGCGCGCGTGAGGGCATGCCCGGACGAGGATGTTGTAAAGGAGGTCAAGTGGATAACGGTGGCCTGTTGGAACTTTGGCGTGGAGTTGATGGACCAAAAAAGTAGCAGTGATGGTTCAAAATGGTGTCAATATGCCCTGCGTCTTAGCACTCATGTTGACAAGGAGTTTAAGCAGGATTTTGAAAACATGTACCTAGACATGACTAGCAAATATTCAGCCGTTATTTAATAATAATTGGTTTTTACATTTTCTGAAGATTCTTGGCGGGCTCATTAATAACTCGATAAGCAATTGTATACACAAAGAATACAAGACTAAACCGTAGGTGCTCCCGGACAGGAGCGTAAGTTCTGTCCAGTTCTGTCCGGTTCTGAGCTGGGCATGTGAGTGAGCGAATAGTGGCCCAAAGGGGTTGAGTAATAATGGGTGTAATTAGCAGTGTGTAGATATTTAGTAAGCGGTTCAAGTCATTTGTTGAAGACTATTTAAGTTTCAACGTAAATTCGCGAGAGATCTCTGATACAAAGCGTCAACTCTCTTCACGACCAAGACTCAT
>JAJLUJ010000255.1:0-17810 GCA_030564235.1 Blastobotrys elegans
AAAAAAAAAAAAACTAGAACGCACGTAATCGATCTGTTACAAATCAACAATGTCACAGCAAGAACAAGTGGATCATGTCGAGCTCCACGACAAAAAACCAGATCTATCAGCAGCGTCGATCAAAAACTACCTAATCACTCGAGTAAGCTCACTAAAACCACCACCATGGCAAGAAAAGAAACATTTGGTCAATCCATGGCCTGTAGTGCGGCAAATCACTGGTCGGCAGTGGTTATTCATCATGGTCGGTATGTCGGGTTGGTTAGTTGATTCTATTGATTACTTTGCTTTGCCGTTGACGACGGAAGCTGTGGCAGAGACTTTTGGCAAGTCTGTGAGTGACGTCTCGTGGGGGATCACATTGGTACTAATGTTGCGGTCTGTTGGTGCAGTCATATTTGGGCTTGCTGGTGATCGATATGGGCGAAAATGGCCCTTCATCATTAATTGTGCTTTGTTTATTATCCTGGAAATCTGTTCCGGGTTTGCTCAAACCTATGAGCAGTTTTTGGGCATCCGTGCTCTATTTGGTATCGCCATGGGAGGTATTTACGGTAATGCCAGTGCCACCTCTCTAGAAGACTGTCCGGTTGAAGCCCGTGGTATCATTTCTGGTTTGTTCCAGGAATGTTACGCATTAGGCAATCTTCTATGCACACTGTTTGATTTCCTAATCACTGAACGACAGCCACATTCTTGGCGTGCGTTATTCTGGTTCTGTGGGTCTTTGGGTGTCTTGCCTATCATCTTTCGACTATGCTTGCCAGAGACTGAGGCGTACCAAGAACAGCAACGGTTAGCGCTGCAACACGAGGAGATTGAAGACACAAATGCTGGGAAGGAATTTATGATCCAAGGCAAAAAGGCAATCAAATCGCATTGGCTAATATTTGTGTTTTTGATCTTGTTCATGACCGGTATGAACTTTAGCAGTCACTCGAGTCAGGATCTTTTCCCTACCCGGCTCACCGCCGAGCTAGGGTTCAGTCCGAACCGTAAGACAATTGCCAACTGTGTCGCAAACCTGGGTGCTTTGGTCGGTGGTATTTTCATGGGTCACACCTCTGAATTCTTGGGCCGACGGCTAATGATGCTGATTGGTGCTGTTCTTGGCGCCGCCATCGTCTATCCATGGGGATTTGTTGACAACTGGGCTGGTGTCAATGCCTCTGCATTTTTCATGCAATTCATGGTCCAAGGCGTATGGGGTTGCGTTCCAATTTACATTTCGGAACTTGCCCCACCACGATTCCGGTCCTTCATCGTCGGTACTTCATATCAGCTTGGTAACTTGGCATCAAGTGCGGCTTCGACGATCGAGTCAACGATCGGCGAACGGTTCCCAATGTACGACGAAGCCGGTAAACAGATTGAAGGCAAGTACGAGTACGGAAGAGTCATGGCTATCCTGATGGGTGCTGTGTTTGCATACCTGTTTGTTGTTACCTTCTTGGGTCCAGAGAACCGAAGTGCTGATTTGTCCGGGGTGTCCACCGAAGATGAGCAGTACATGCGTGAGAAGCTCGAGACTGGGAAAATGTCGTATGAACACAACGAGCATGTTGAAAAGACTGCCTAGGTGTTTTTTTTCATCTTTTTCATTATTTTTTTTTAATCTTGTTTTAGTATGTTAATGAATTTGTTATTATTATTATTCTGAAATTAGTGCACGCCTTCCCTATCGAGCTAATGCCATACGTTGTAACGGTTTTTATCAACTCTATTGTACGCCGAAATAAGCAAGCTTTCGTTTTCCAAAAATTCAGACTCGCTGACTTGGCTTTTCTTGTTACACTTGTAACAACATGGCGGTCCTTGAAGGCTCGGGAAATGTCTAGGCAGGCCTGTATTACAAAAACACCCGTGTTTTGATTCCACTCGGAACATAACATTTGGACACAAATTTTTTAGGACCGGGAACAAAGCAATGTATTTCAACGGGGGTTTGTTCACTAAACTGTCAGTAAGCTGGTCATTCACCAGAATGTTCAACATGACTGGGCCTGGGTAGTTTGTAAGCTCGCCGTTATACAACCGTTTGTCTACATGGTGAAGCAGCTCCAAACGTTTCAAATAACGGCACTTGGTGCCAATAGCAACGAGCGATCTTATAGTTACACCCGTCTCTTCTGGGAAATAGCCTATACTTAAATGCTCCAATCGAGGCCAGTATTCGAGTATCCCGTCTGTGATTTCATCAACTAGGACCGGGAACCGGATTCCGGTGGTGCACCCCGTGCGGTACAGCTTTTGAACATTAGGTGCAAGCTTCATCAATGCTAGCATATTGGCGGTGGAAAACTCGGAAGCGATATGCAAGTCCGTGATACTGATTAATGGTGACATGTTCAACCATTTTGAAAACCTCAAATGCTCGCTACCATGCAAGCTAAGACTTATCAGAGCTTTAAACTGGCCCAGAAATACCGGGGATCCAGAAAAGTTACAAAGCACAAGCGTCTGTAAGGTACTGTTTGTATCTACCAAACATTTAGCAGTATTAATAACTCTTGAGTCCCCATGTTCATCTAGAGTTCGAGGCTGCTTTTGTTGTACCACCGTACAAGTTTTTATACTAACATTCTTGACCAAACAAGAAATAGTGCTGTTCATACACACCGTAAGATCATATTTTGAAGAAAAAATATTGTTTTGAAAGTTAGTAGTAATGCAGTCAAACTCTCCTTCTCTGAAAAAAATATCAACGTATGCAGAGTGGGGTTGTAGGTACCAATGCGGACTCTTAGTGACTAGCGTGATAAGACGTCTGCCTTTTGTACGCATACCAGCCTGGATTGCAGCACTCATTATCTGAAAAGCATTACACCCTTGCAGAACAAAGGTGTCGACACTTTGTGGGATGTGTGTATAGAGATATACACCCATAACATGTACATCTTTCGGTGATAGGTAACTAACAGCATGGGACACTGGATGATGTGTGAGAGTTACCCGTTTCAGATTCGGAAAATGGACTAGTTTCTTGATTTCAAGACTGATATCACGGGACTCTTTCCACAGAAATGGGCCTAACCGGACGCTGGTCATCTCATGAGCATAGTCTTGGAATCGAAGGTGGTTCGCACATTTTCTCAGCATGGCTTGCACAGAAAGCACAGGTTTCAATGGGCTGCGAGTTTTACCCCAAATACGCGGCACGGTAAAATCGAACCAGTGCTTGTTGATGCATACTAGCGTTAATAGACATTCTCGATCGTCGGCTTCGGCGTAATCGACAATGAAGGTAACCAGTTCATATACAGCCAGGACTTTTTCCACACTCGTTTCAGGCATTTACACTATTCCTTTTTTTATTTTTTTTTCAACTGATGTTTTTCGGGAATGTTTTGTTTTTAAATGGCAGAATATATATATGGGAGTAAACAGTTGTACTTGCCAAATGCGGTGCATACCAAAAATGGAAGTGCGAATTTATAATTTATAAAATGTACATATGCCTTTTTTGGCGTACACCTAGGTGTCCAGCTGTATACACCATCATGATTGGGGAAGGTGCAGGAAGAATAATGATATGACATAAGAATTCTATAAATTGTGTATCCTCTTAAGAATTCCGAAGTGACGACGTACGCTTAACAACGAAATGTATATTTCCTTTTTCTTTTTTGGTATATTTTTTTTTTCTTCCATAAATTACAGTGTCGTCACTAATACTATTGCTGCTGCCTCTGCTGCATCATTTGGTGTTGTTCGATGCCTTCCACCAACGGCTCTACAAATCCTAACCCTTCAGTCCCCTCCATCAAAAAGTCAAAGTCCATGTCCATCATTGACATGAGGTTTTCCGGGCCGTTGTTGTAGTTCCCACCGGTCAGGTTGTTATACCCCTGCATCATCATGTGCTGTTGTTGATGTTGGTTCAGCGCCTGGGCCTGGGCATGCGCCTGCTGCTGATAATATTCATAGCTGTTGCTGCTGTCCTGCTGCTCTTCATATCGAATCTGATCCACTGGCATCTGTGGGTGGTGCGGCTGACTCTCTTCGGGTATCGGCTCAGGATGCTCAATCTGATATGTTTGTTGCTGTAATTGTTGTTGTTGTTGCTGCTGCTGCTGTTGTTGTTGCAGTAGTTGCAGCCGAGCCGCTTCAGCAGCTGCCTCCTCTTTCTTTTTCTTTTTTTCTTCTTCTTCCTTCTCTTTTTGTTCCTGTCGCTTCCGTTGCTCTTCTTCCTTCTCCTCCATTTCCGCCGCGTCTTCCTCAGCCTTTTTATCCTCCTCATCTTGCTGGAGCCCGATAGTTGATCGTATCCGTGACTGTAGTGTCATTAGAATCGCGCCAAATCGTGAACTCAAGTGGACGTCATCCGGGGCTGAATCGTGCAGGGTGATAGCCACGCGACGGATCAGCGATAGGGTATGCCGATGCGATTCCAGAGAAGGCGTGGGAGTGAGCATGATACTCTTGACCAGGAAAATGACTGCGTGTACAATACGCACGACCCATCTAATAGGAGCTTGGCCGAGTGACCCCATGGCATGTACACGATCAGCCACTGCCAGTAGCTCCTTGGCAGCGTCAGTTGCCATGCCTACATAGCGTGATGACGGAATAATCTCGGCAAAGTTCTGCACCTGTGACGAGTCTGGGGTTGAGCACAAGGCCAGTGAATAAATATACAGTCTCGCATAGTGGTAGTCAAACAAGATTGACTCGCGTTCCAGCGAGTTTTGTTTCAGAATAGACCGGTAATTTCGTTCCCAGTTGTCGAGATGTGGTCCAAACAGAGCAAGGAAAGTTAGGTACGAGCCGTTCTTGAGCAGCTCGCGGGTCGTCTTTCTCGACCCGTATAGAGTCTCGTGGGCTAGCGACATGATCTGTAACAAGCCCAGCTTGGCTTGTTCGTACCCAGTAAACTCCAAATCTTCTGGTAATGGGTCGTTTAGGGATTGATGAAGCATCGACCGTCGTCCCATCCGCAATGACAGAACAATCTCCGAAAGATGGGTGGCTAGAAACACTTTGGAGTCTTGCTCCATTAGACCTAAATCTTGGGCCAACCGGATACCGTTACCAATCAACATCCACGCCATACGATCGCTACGCCTTGAAGCACCAAAACCCGTTATACCATCGCCCTGTTGCTGCTGTTGACCATTCGTGTCGTTGGCGTAGTCGTTCCACCGTTGATGAATGGCTCGAGGGTTCCATTCTGAAAATAGGAGAAATGCAAACACCGTGCCGATACTTCGAGTACTGGCCTCAGCCCACACAGTTTTGGTGATTAGTGCTTGGCAGTGATCCCAGAGCTTGGCGTGGACGTCCACGCTAGCGTCGAGCTGGTCTCGATCCGGACAATACCGGGATGATAGCGTCGTGATGGCAGCTAGTAAAATCGGTACCTGCGCCAACGAGTCTGGATCGCGTAGCTCATCGCTGATATACGGGTAAAACGGGTGCAGCGATTGGAAATAGTACTGGATCAACCGCCGTGCTTCGGTTTCGGTGATTATACCTTCTTTTACAAGCACCGAGTCGGCAAGTTTCACACTAATTGGTGTGGACTCCCGCGACCCGGCAGTGACATTTAGGTTCCGTTTGGCTGTCGAGCTTGAGTTTAATCCGGTGGCGTTGGAATGGTTGTGGCTGCGTTGGTGGTGGTGGTGGTGATGATGATTTTGATGATGATGATTATTATTATTATTATCACGGTGGCCGTCATCACCACCTCCGCCTCCATTGTGTTTGCCTAGTTTGGGGATAGTCCGAGCCGCATGAGCCAGAATTTCCAACGCATCTGCCGTGTTATGCAGCTCCTTCCCGCTAATTGGGTCCGTATTCGCTTCCCCGTCCGTTACCGGAGCATTATTGTCTTTCTTTTCTTGTTTTATGGGCGCGTCTTGGAGAAGGTGATGCGTTTTGGGCATTTTTTGCGGCCGTTCTGTCGATGGTGATGAGGATTCGCCAGCAGCTTGAGCCTTCTTTTGAAGTCCAGTCCGCACGTTGGTGACCCCGCCACGTTTGGACACTCCAAATATACACTCTTTGCCCTCTCTCCTACATCGGACACATGGCGGCTTGAATGGCGCCGAAAGATCGCCCAAATCGCACCGGACTTTTCGGTCACGGCAATTCAAACATGCCCGGTATGATCTTTTGAATGGTCGTTTGGCTAGCTTCGAGTCGTTGGTCGTGCCGTTAGTGGTACTAGAAGGCGACAGGTTGGTGAGATCTACAGGCGATGCACCATTCGACGATGAATTCCCGGTTCCGCCGTCAATATCCATCGTCAAATAATAATAAATATAATGTCCTGATAGAGATACGATACCCCTGGGTAAAATCAATCTTATCGGTTTTTGCAAACTAGATTTAGTTACGACGGTTATTGGAGGAGCAAAAAGAAGAAAAAAAAAAAATTTAGAATTTTCTTTCAAACTCCCAGCCGGCACATGAAAGTTGTTCAAACGTTTAAGGGCTTAAATGAAACGGCGTGATTTTTAATCAACGCCGTAGTACTGTGAGAGGAGGGGGGCGGAATTATTTCAAAAAAAAAAAAAAAAAGTGCGTGCGCAGGCGATCAGCGTACAACTCCCAATCTGGTAAGAGCCGCCCAACAGGCGGCTCCAAATCTCCCGTTAGTGTTAGTTAGTTCGATCGCTGGAAATTAGCAAAATCGTGAGATGATTCGTTGTAATTAGAAGAAGTTTAACATCAGTTTTTGTGGCTCTGCAGCTGTTAACTGTTAACAGTGTAACAGTGGCAATCCATGCATTTGCTATACACATATGAAAGTACTTGTAAGATCAAGGCTGCTGGTACCCATTCATTAATACTTCATGCCATCTTTCAGTATCCAACTGTTTTTAAAATCGGGTGCCGATATCGATCGATCGGAGTACTGAAACTTGACTTGTGCGCACAGGAGCTATAGAAATCCACACTAAAAAAGGTCACAACAATGTCAACATCAATGAACAAACTAGCGCCGCCAAGAGTGTTGAAACAACACATATGGGAGATATAAATGGGCTTATGTACCACCGGCCTACTGAACCCGGCACTACCGCGAATTCTTACCGTGAATAAAACCTCGACACCATTAAAGGTCGACCGCCTGGCCAATATTGGTATTCTGCATGATGGATGTCATACACCTGGAAACGATTTATAACATATACATATGGTAAACAATTCCCCGTATAAAAAACTCTGTCCGAAACTTAGGGTGTCTCTATCTATGCGTGCGGAAAATAGGTTTCAAGGTGTGCCCTCCCCAAAACCTAACTATATCAAAGCCTATATAACCTATAGGTCAAATCCAAGCCGTATACTACCTACACATGTACCATGCCCACAGCACAAAACCACCTTCGTGGATATTATCCATACAGGAGGGGTGCCCTACAAATTAATTTGTTAATTGTTAAATTAAGGATGGTTCCGGCCGGGAACAACAATATTTGAATGCATGCGCGCATGCCCAAAATTATCACGACTATTTACATCTGTACAATGCACTCACGATAGTAGAATACATGCATTCACCAGCCTAGGCTAGCAGCTGAGTAGCGCTGAGGTCAACACATAAAACCCACTATAATTGTTTGTTTCGGCTTGTGACGTGGCCGCGCAAAAACCAAAACCAAAACCAAACCAGAAAAAAAAAAAAAAAAAAAAGAAGCCCTTTGTTAATTAATGTCATTGGTTGCTATTACCCCAGGCATTTGTTGATAGTTTTTGGTTTAATATTGGCAGATCAATGGTCTTAGCTGTGCACGTGGCTGTTTAGAAATTTATAGCTAGTGACCTCACACTGAAACTATAGCAAGCGGCTGTACCATAGCAATATATTTGGAGTGTTTTACATTGGTATCTGGGGTACCTTGAATAGAGGCATAGTCTCGGCGTACACAGTACCGGCCCGTCAAGTTGATGAATTAATGAATATTCTTATATATATAACGTGTACACATTAATAAATTTCGATGCCGATCGATTCACCATATATATATCGATGATCGATTAGGTCTTAGCCGTGCGCCGGCGAATTGATTATTACCAGCAATGTGGCTAAAACTGTTTATTTTGTCAGTCAAAAAAAAAAAAAAAAAGTCTTGGCCCGTCGATATAAAATAACACTATCCAATCACCATTTTTTTTATTATTATTTTTTTTTTTCGGTTTTCACCATACTCCTTAAACAATGAAACTTCTATCTACTTTTGCAATCTTTGTCTCAACAATTGCAGCTGTCTCTGCCCAAGGCTTTGCACCTGTCGAGGGCACCCACGGATACATGAACGTGGTCAACAACGATGAAAACACCAACGGTTCGTCAGTAATCATTGGTAGTACTTCCGAAGTCCAATCCACGGCGTACGTCACCAAACTTACCATTTCTCGAGGTCATTTCCAACTCTTGGACAATCGACTTAACTTCCTTGGTACTGGAAAAGACGGAAAGACCTGGAGCGTGAGTGCCGGTCGAAGAAAGCAGAACGGTCTGCCAGTTATGGACATGAGCATGACCAAGATCGCCCCTCAGACTGGCTTTAGCATTGCTCACGGTTACTTGTCTGGCCCAGGCGGGAACACTGACTTTTACATCTGCTCATCCAAGTCATACCCAAACGGCAATTTGATTGCCTGGTTCGGCGAAAACGACCCCGTGTTGCTCCCAAATTGCGTACCATCCAAATTGCGATGGAATTATATCTATTATTAGGAATTTTTACATTACCCTTTCTCTTCTTCATAACTAATGAAATTCTCTCTTTGGTGCTTTGCTAGCTGTGTTTCTGCGTACTGGATCCGTCTGGAGTCCAAATACCCTGCTGTGAACGGTCTATACGTGGACAAAACACTAGACTATGTCACAATGAACGCATCCCCTGTCCGGCCGGTGATTGGTCAGGGGGTCATGTTCGAGCAGGACAACAGGACGGTGATGGTATTCAACGCGACGCCATTCCGTGCTCGTAAAAACCATCTCACTTACAACAACAGAGATATGTTCACCGTCTGTCGTGGGGCAGATGCAGACCCTGACTGGCATGTCGACTTGGTGAACCCCCTCTCTCATACCGACCAAATAACGCGTCGGTGTTTCCCCGCGCGTCTTGTGCCCGAGCCTCCCAACTGAAAAAAAAAAAAATATAAAAAAATTCTTCACTCACACATACACACGCGCAAAAAAAAAAAAAAAAAAAAAAAAAAAAAAAAAAAAGAAGACACATAGAATGAAGTTCACCGCCAACCTCAAGAAAAACAGCTCATTCAAGCTGCTCGAACTAACACCTGATATGATGAAGGCTGTTGAGAATGATGAGAAGCTGACACTGAAATGTCCGTCAACCGAGTCGGATATGGTGGTCTGCACCAACCACGCGACGTTCCGACTGCGCCAGATGAACCAAACAAACACGCTCATGCTGATCAAGCCTTCACAAGATGACGACGAGCAAGTGATAGAAGGGTTTGGCGCGGTTCCCAACTACCTCGAGCCTATAAAGATTGCAGGGACCGCAGACTTTTCCAACATTCCTATCTACACAGGCGATGATGTGATGGTGACTGACGGGCTGATCTGCGAAAGTCTCGCCAAGCTCAAGGCCAAATCTCTCATCTCAGACGCGGAATTTGATGACTACTGGTACCATCATGCCGGGGTGGAGAAGGGCGGGATGGCCTGTTTACTCGACGACCAGCTTCTAAAGCTCACTCTAGACCAGGTCCTTACCACCATTATCGCGGAGGGGATGGGAATGACCAGTCTGGATATCGACAATGTGATTGAAAAGGTTGGGAGCGACTCTGACGAGGATATTGTCCATAGTACAGTACGCCGATTCTCCAAACAACGGACGTCCCCATTCGATCTAGACCTGGGCGAGATTGTACGGTGGGAGGGGCTGCAAACTCTGAAACAGCATGCTAGTAGCTTTGACCTCGACTATACGACGTTCAAAAAGTTCTGGAAAGAGTCCATCCCGATCGAACAGGAATGGGAGCTGAAGCTGGTGGATTTGACCGGCAACTTTGTCATGCCCACCAATACTACGATCCGCCATTTAGAACGCAAAAACCTCAGCAACAACCCCAAGATTCGGTTCCAGCAGCTTTTTTCTGTCAAGTCGCGTTGGGAGTTGGACGAGATGGTGCCGTTTATCGATGATCTACGCAGCAAGACGACCAAGCTAGAGTCGTTTGTGATGAAGTACGCGCGGAAAAAGACGGTGGGTAAGAAGATTTATATTACCGCACGTGCTTAATTCTCTACTAATTCTTTACATTTCTCGTATACACCAAGGAATATGGCCCCACCGGCGCTAATCCACATTGTACGTGGACCGACCCCGCGCCAGAACGCCTTGAAGCCTTCCTGTCGCCATATTTGAGAGGATAAGGTGAACAGGCTGACTCGTGTCTCGTGGAGCATAAGCCGGGTTTTGATTACGTCGAGTGGTGTGGTCAATGCGGCTGCGGTGCCGCCCGCGATCATGCCGCAGACGGCGCCCTCGTGCGGCGCAACCTTGTCCACGTTAAGTGCACGGGCCCGGGCGAGTTTGAGGTATTCGTATAGCGGGAACTGGATGATGGTGAATGGGATTTCACGTAGGATTGTGCTTCCCCAGCCTCGGTACAGACCTAGCCACACACCCTCGCCGGATTTGTTTTGTAAAATACCTTGAAATGCAGACCAGGAGGATGAGTAGTGCGAGGCCTGTGCGCGTTGTTTGATCACTTCGGCGGGTACTCGAATCGAACAGGCGGCAATCTCGCCTACCGACGCGGCGGCCATATGCGTAAGGCCGTTTGAAACTGTCTCGTTGGTCGTCAACTTTTGTGTATAGGGTAATAAATATCGTTTACTGGATTCGTATGAGAGGAAAAAGATGCTGGCCCCTGGTGCGCTGGCCACAATGGCGCTGCCCACTCCTCGATACACCCCAGACCAAGCCCCATTGGCGAAAAACCCGCCTTTGGCTTGTAGCCGGGTTTTGAGCGTGTCAATGGGGAAAAAGAATAGGTCTGTGCATGTGCCTGCCATTGCACCGCCTATTAGTGAGGGCAGAATGAGATTCTCTTTTGTCCCCGTGGTCATTGTACCCCGTTTTGTTTGCCTTGTGTCTATAGTGTAGTGAGTGTGTGGGTTAAAACGTGATCTATAGAAAAATCTTTCTCCCAGCTGCTGAAGCGCGAAGCGTGAATCCAGCGTCGGGTCCGACCCGGGTACTTGGGGGTGAGAGGGGGTAGAGCCGTGTCAGTCTTAACCTCGTGAACTGCCTAAAGCAAGCTTACAAATATGATCACTCGAGGGGGGATCTTGACGGCTTAATTTCGTCTGAGATGTTCCTCAAAGAACCCTATTTCGAGAACTACATCGTCCTCAACTTCTATGGCCGTATATCGCAACTTTATCCGTACACGTAGGCACGTAGGACATTTGTCAAATCCTATATAAGGGTGTATATGAAGTAGCTGAACCATTTAAATCTATGGTTTACTAGCCAAACCACAATCCACCAACGTTCCGATTAATCGTATATGTAGACATACATCAAACTGGTAACTGTACTACCAGTACCTTACTCGCGATTTCTTATACTTTACTTGCGTATTCGCTATGAAACTATTAGTTGGACCTCACTGAAGGCGTCAGAAGTTTTCCGTGACTCGTTGAAGTATTCTTGTATACTCAGTATGCGGCTGGCACGAAAACCGGGTCCCGGAAGACAACACATCCGTGTATAAGCTTATAGGCTCGGAGGTTCGGAGGTTCGGATCGAGACTCGGTTTCGCCACATTTTATCTGATTACACATCAATGAGGCGCGCGCCAAACAACAGTAGCAAGGTTACTAGCTAGCACTATTCTTCCCAGCGAAGGAAAGAAAAAATTGAAAACTCCGCTTTTTTTTTTTTTTTTTTTTTTTTTATAGTTTTTTTTTTTAAATTTTACTCCTTGTAAATTTTCCATTTTCCAATTATCACAACAACAATGCACAGACTAGCCAGAACAGTAGTACCATGCACACGCACTAGGCTTGTCACACGAGCCTTTACAACATCACTATCTGCTCTTAAACCGACGGTACAGGAAAATGCCAGCTCGGGCACAGTTGCGGGCGCCTTGTCCAACATTAAAACGCATCAAAGCCCACAAAGCGAGTCTCCACTTCCTACGCCACCAGCCGGCTCAGAAATTGCCCAAGTCGTCAAGAATTCCCAGATTGTAGAAGACACCGTTACCAACGGACGAGGTCGGCCAATCTACTTGGACATGCAAGCCACTACTCCTACCGATCCACGAGTTCTCGACACTATGATGAACTTCTATACCGGTCTGTACGGCAATCCTCACTCCAAGACCCATGCTTACGGGTGGGAAACTGAGACTGCAGTTGATGAAGCACGTCAGAACGTTGCCGAGCTGATTGGTGCTGACGCTAAGGAAGTTATATTTACGTCTGGTGCCACTGAAGCAAACAATATGAGCTTGAAGGGGGTCGCTCACTTCTACAAGAACCGGAAAAAGCATATCATCACTACGCAAACCGAGCACAAGTGTGTCTTGGAATCATGCCGACATTTGCAAGAAGAAGGGTTTGACGTGACTTACCTACCTGTCCAAACCAACGGGTTGATCAGCCTTGAAGACTTGAAGCGGGAGATCCGACCAGATACTGCTATTGTGTCTATCATGTTTGTAAACAATGAGATTGGTGTGGTCCAGCCGATTGAAGAAATTGGCAAGATTTGCCGTGCCAATAAGGTGTTTTTCCACACTGATGCGGCTCAAGCGTTTGGTAAGGTGCCAATCGACGTCAACAAGATGAACATTGATCTAATGTCCATCTCTGGCCACAAGATTTACGGGCCAAAGGGGGTTGGTGCTTGTTATGTCCGTCGTCGACCACGTGTAAGACTGGATCCGTTGTTCAGCGGCGGTGGTCAAGAACGTGGGTTGCGATCGGGCACTCTCCCTGCCCCATTGATTGCCGGGTTTGGTGAAGCTTGCCGAATCGCTAAGGAAGAGATGGAGTATGATACCCAGCATATCGACAGACTAGCCAAGAAGTTGAAGGACGGTGTTCTGTCTATGGAGCATGTGGTGTTGAATGGCGACCCTGAGTCTCGTTACGATGGGTGTGTCAACATTTCGTTTGCTTATATCGAAGGCGAGTCTTTGTTGATGGCGCTGAACGATATCGCATTGAGCTCAGGCTCGGCTTGTACCTCTGCTTCGCTGGAACCATCGTACGTGTTGCGAGCGTTGGGTGCCGATGATGCGTTGGCTCATTCTTCTATCCGGTTTGGTATTGGCCGATTCACTACTGATGAGGAAATTGAATACGTGCTAAACACTGTCCAGTCAAAGGTCAACAAGTTGCGTGAATTGTCTCCATTATGGGAAATGGTCCAAGAAGGGATTGATTTGGACAGCATTGAGTGGTCCCAGCATTAAAAAATAAAAATAAAAAATTTAAATAAATTAAATCTGTGAGGGTTTGTATTAAGGATTGTATGTAATTTGTAATCAAATCAATTGTAATTGTTAAGCAAAAAGACTGTTCAAAGGGAAGTTCTATAAATGTATACCGTTCTGGTGTTGGTTCGTATTGTGTAGAATATGTATCTACAGATTTTTTAATATGTAGTCATAGTATTTATTTATATACGCGCGCCGAACGAATGAATTCTCAGATGCATGGATTATAAACAATTGGGAGAAGATCGAGGAATTCTCAGTTCTAGACGGATTTGGAGGGCGGATCTAGGAATTCCCAGATGAGGAAGGAATAAAGTTTACTCAATCTAGCTAGGAATTTAGAAGGAGGGGGCAGCAACAACCTCTAAACTTAAGGCGGTAGCACTTTGATTTAAACATATAAAACGCTCAGCTTGGTAGTATTGCCTTTTCAATAGTTATATATACAAATATCTTGTAGAGACTGATAAACTGTTTTGTACACTGTTCTTGCTAACAGACCTGCTAAATATTATAACAGATTTGAAATTCCCACCTTTTTCGATCCATATTGGCTACTACGAAGGGATCGACTTAAATGACTGCTCTTTCGAATTAAATAATGGAACCATATATGGAGGTATTTCGAGTCAAAATGCACATAGACATGCCCCAAAATACATGTAGAATGTGGTAGATGGTCTATTTACCCGAAGGCCTGACACTTGGGCCATCGAGCTCAGATAGAGTCGAAATGGTCACGACAGATGGGGCCGATTACGTAATACAATGCATCAACCAAAAATAATAATGGCGATGTATTTATTCTCCGTGATCGCATTCTCAAATCAAATCTGGCACAAGCATTATCCGTTGAGTTGCAAAACAGTGTGTCAATGCTAATGAATTGAAACTCTATCACATTACATATACATCAATTTTAACGCCGTCTCGGGGCTTTAGCTGGCCGTTCGTCGGCAGGAGCGTGCCGTTTTACTTTGCGTTTTTTATAGTCCTCATCACTATACTCCCAAGATGGCTTACCCAAAAACTCAAGAAAATTGTTGGCTCTGTTCCGATACTGTTTGGTTAGTCCGTTCAGAATGGTTCGCGACAAATTGACCGACCCGTACAAATTTCGCGCAGAGAAGCGATTGACTTTGAACTTGCCCACTGGGATGCCAACCCAACGGCAATAATATGGGTCACCCACAAAAGTGTCCGGATCGCACATTTTCCGCATTGCCTTGAAATCTTTGTGAGACCTATGCATTACGGCAACTTTACTCTCGAGATGCGCCATGGCCGCTAAAACATGCGGGCAGGCAAATTGGTTGTCAAAAGCATACAAACACGTACATTCACCGGTTGACAAATTAACCCGATAGTACTTGTGCCGCTCAGCTCGATCAAACGCCATCTGACGCATAGAGACGCCCTTGCTCATACCATTCGTGATGGGACTGTTCGGCATGTACTTGTACGGCTTACCACATACCATCGACCGGGTTCCAAACTTGTGGTAGTTGCGGATCTGAATCGGATCATTAAAATCCGGATTGAGGTTAAACAGCTCGTCCATTTCGGGACTCTTTTCTAAAGTGAAAATAAACCTCTTGTCGTCTGTTTTAACTTGATCTTGTTGAGCCTGGTCCTGTTCAGCCGCATTTTGTTCAACGTCGTTGGTTTCCACCTCGTCAAACTTTTCAAACACTTCCTGCTCTTCAAACTTTCCTTCTTCGCCCAACATTCTAGAAAGGTCCTTATAGTCGAATTCAGCGTCGGAACCCTTGACAGAGAAGAGCGTGCTGCGAAACAATGCCGCCTTGTACTGCAAACTTGGTCCAATTCCCAATGTATGCTTTTGCCGGTATTCTTCAGCATCATGCCGTAGACTCTGCTCGTCAGGGGCAGGGTACTTTTCCAAAATGCTTTTAAATGCAACCAGGCCCTTGGTTGGTTGTTGATTAGTGCCATGTAGACACATGTGATCCAACAGTGTCTTTTCTGCCGCGTCTAACAGCCAGTATATGGTTCTGCCAATGCTCAATGTCCTGGCCGGTTTGATAAACGCATTGTAACTTTCCGCAAGGTTGCTTGTCAGATGGCAATATCGCGGATTACTAACCGCCGATCTGGCAAAGCGAGAGAGACAGCTCAAAGTGCCTAGAGCCGTGTAATAATTATCCCTTTTGGCACAACCACCCGAGCCTAAAAGCTTCTGGCGCACATCACAGATCAACTTTCTCGCTTCAGAGTAGGAAGGCGTGATGACGATTTTGGTGAAAAGCCCGTTAATCTTATTCCACGTTCTGGCACCCAAAACCTTACGCTTCAACGCGTTTGCCAAATGGACAATACACACGTAATGCTCAAGGTATCTGTTCTCATTCTGCATGTCGCCATGCTCGTCCACAGTAACATGGCTGTTAAACACCTTTTGTATGCCATGGGAAATCCCTTTATCCCCGTCAGACACCAGCGCAATGTTTTGGCGATTATCCAATGCAAAAGTAGACTCGTAAACGTTACCAAGCTCACTAAAAAACATTTCCCATCGCTCGTTGCTTTCCGTGCCCATAATGGCAATAGCTAGCGGTAATAACCTGTTCTCGCCGGAGCTGCCAACACAAGTGTAGATGTTGTACCTGCCTTCAGTTTGACAGTAGTTGTGGCAAGCATCAACGGCCCACAACCCCCGAGAGTGCTTTGCCATTTCCTTGTGCGCCGAAGTAGCAAAGAATATACCCTCGATACAATCTTGATATTCTAGCTTGCCGACAATCCAGTTGAGGAGGTTATCAACATCCTCGCGCTTAGTTTCAAAGTGACTGTCAATAAATTCGTTGGTTGTCGCATGTGTTTCATCCGTGGGGGTATAATTGTCGAACGTCGACGGCTCATCAGCTTCATTCATACGCGTAGCTTCTCGTATATCTGCAGACAACGAATATGGGCCACACTTTTCCGGTATGAGTATCGAGTCTGGGTTACCGCGTCTTTGCATCTGGTATTTGAGCTCGTTGTGCATGATTTCCAACTTGCGAGAGTCAATCCAGTCATGAGTCCCCATTGTTGCGGTTGCATGCGGATCGTCGTCGCTGTGCGGCGCCGCCGGCTCATCATCGCCGCGCTTTTCCTCTCGCAACAACCGCTCTTGCATCTGCCGTTGCCTCTGTGTATGCCTGTCCACCCGTTCCTGGTCAACCGTCGCTTCTTCTTCATGCACGTCATCTTCTGTGGTAATAGCATTGGTCAACTCAAACTCTCTACTTCGTGGTACTGGAGTATGCTCCCCGACTTGTAGATTATCGGCCTCGTTTGGGTTATCCCGCCGATATACGTCAATTTCGTCCGCAAACATCAAGTGGGTTTCAGTGCCAAGCACGACACCGTCACGTGGAATGACACTTTCTTGGAACATTTCAGGGGAGTCGTCATCGTCTTCGTCTTCGTCGTCGCCGATGCCTTGCTCACCCTCATTTTGATCATTTTGCGCATTTTGCGCATCGTGTTTGAAGTTGGCATTGTACAGTACGGCAGATTCATGGATATCGTAGGCTTTCTCCACCCTCCACTTTGGGCCATCGTTCGCAGCTTCATCTAAAGATAATCGTAACGGCTCTAGCTTGCCATTGTTTTTTCTTTTGATGAATAGCGTAACGTACGCATTGGAGTCAACGCCCAAAATCTCCGCCGCATGAGCAATAAGTTCAAGCCGCCGATCGCCGGTTTTCATAAACCCATACCGTTCAAAGGTTCGGAACCCGCGCAAAACCGACTGTTTGACATTGGCTTTATCTTGCGAGCCCAAATCCTCATAAAGTTGAACCAAGAGTTCAGCCAGCCGGTCCGCAACAGCTCCTTTTTGATCGCTAGACCTGTTGGGCTGGTAATTCTCAATCAACGCCTCGATGAATTGCGCAATGAGGGGCCGGTCGAATGGGCGTCGAATGAACATCTTGTTGTACACATTGTCGCTATTGGCATTGTCATCTTTACTAGCTGGTGCCAAACCAGCAAAGTTGCCAGTCGTGGTGCTTCCTGTGGTAGACTGCTCGCCGCCGCTTAGACCCTGTTCTAATGCTGCCTCAGCAATTCTTGTTACTTGTCGTTGGTCGGATTCTCTTTTCCTTCGTTCCTCGTAACGCCGGGTATCACGTGAGCCAATAATCTGGTGGTGGCGTTTGACCAACAACTCTACACCTTGGTCCATCTTGTTAAACGCCCGTTGAGCTTTCCGATATTGACCGCAGGTGTGGTCGACAAAGTTGTTGCAAAAGACAAATGGATACGCGGTCAGGTTCTCCTTCTTGACCTCCTAATTTTTTTTTTTTTCTTGTTAGTGACAATCTTTTCTGCAATAACGTACCCTTGCT
>JAJLUJ010000256.1:0-17715 GCA_030564235.1 Blastobotrys elegans
GAAGCATTTTTCACCTAGCACAAGCCAAAAAACGAGGAAACCGTAAGGGAAACGGGGGGTCTTGAAAGGGTCTTTCTTACACGGCTGAACCGAGCCCATATGTAGAATGCAGAGATTGCACTTTTTTTTATATTCTCCAGTGTTTGTTGTAATACGGATTAAGCTAATATGTGCATGTACAATTTACATTAACCATAGAAGCATGCCGTTAATTCCATTGTCGTTCTCTTATAGGTCTATACTAACATCTCGGACCGTGTTCGGCCCGACTGACGGAGCTCAATACATAATGGACAAAATTTGTTCCCATTCGTTTTTTTTTTTTTCCCCTCTCTCTCCACAAAACACAAAACACAATGACCAAACAAATCAAAGCATGTTTATTCGACATGGACGGGCTTCTGCTCAACACTGAAGACATCTACACTGCCGTGACCAATGAGATTCTTGCCGAGCATGGGAAGCCAACGCTGCCATGGGAAATCAAGATTCAGTTGCAGGGTCTGCCAGGACCCACATCGTCAGCCAAGTTTCTGGAATGGTCCAAGCTACCATACACACCGGATGAGCTGTTCAAGCTCACTTCAGAAAAGCAATCCAAAAAATGGCCTGAAGCACGTTTCTTGCCTGGTGCATTGGACCTGCTAACCTACTTGAAAGAAAACAACATTCCATTCGCTCTAGCCACCTCATCTCATCGAGAAAACTTTAACAAAAAGACCAGCCACTTGCAACACGGATTTGAGATGTTTGGCGAGGACCACACTGTTGTAGGTGATGATAAACGGATTCCACCAGGCAAGGGCAAACCGCACCCGGATATCTGGCTGGTCGCATTGGAGACTCTAAACGCCAAGCAACGTGAAAACGGCGAGCCAGAGATCCAGCCCCACGAGTGTCTGGTATTTGAAGACGGTGTTCCAGGTGTCGCTGCCGGTAGAGCTGCAGGTGCGCATGTCATTTGGGTTCCAGATCCACGTGCTCTTGCCGTCATTGGCGATAAGAAACACGACATTCTCGGCCCAGACGGCGAGATTTTGACATCCTTGGTTGAGTTTGATAAGCAAAAGTACGGATTGTAAAAACAAATATATATATATATTAAAGAAAAAATTTTTTTGATTACTATAAAGGCGCGTTCCGGAACAAGTACGAGACGGATTCACCATTGTGGAGTCGACGGATAGACTCTGCCAGCACGCCAGATACGTCAACGGTAGCTAGTTTATCACACACGTCGTCTTTCCCTTCCAGCGGGACGGTGTTTGTGCACACCACCGAATGCAGCTTGGAGCCTGAGATGATGGAGGTGGCTTTACCCGATAAAATTCCGTGCGTGACGATTGCCACCACTTTTTGGGCGCCGTGGCCTAGTAACGTCTCTGCGGCTTTGGCGAGGGTGCCGCACGTATCGGCCATGTCGTCAACCAAAACGCAAATCTTGTCTTTTACATCACCAACCAGCACCATCCGGGAAACTTCATTCGCACGGGCTCGTTCTTTATGGATCAATGCAAAGTTTAGATCCAGCCGGTCCGCTAGCGCCGCCGCACGCTTAGCACCGCCAGCGTCTGGGGACACAATGATGCTGTTTTTATAGTCAATGTTTTCTTGAATATACCGCACCACTGAAGGCTCGGCATACAGGTTGTCCACGGGTACGTTGAAAAACCCCTGGATCTGTGAAGCGTGCAGGTCCATGGTGATGACATGGTTACACCCCGCGGTTTCCAGCATGTTGGACATGAGTTTGGCGGTGATTGGGGCTCGGGACTTGTCTTTTCGGTCTTGTCGGGCATATGGGAAATTTGGCAGTACCACAGTGATGCGACGGGCAGACGCCGTCTTACAGGCATTGACCATGATTAACAGCTCCATCACCCGGTCATTCACATCCCCCGAACCGATTTGGGTAATAATGTAAACATCTTCGTCTCGAACAGACTCCCCAATAGTGATGTTCGTTTCACGATTCGAATCCCGCGAAATGTCAATCTTTGATAGCGGCATGCCAAGTCGCTGAGATACTAGCTCAGCTAGTCCTCGGTGAACATCGCCTGCAAGAATCTTGATCGAATTGGACGACACGTTTGTCATTTTTTTTTTTTTTTTTTTTTTTTTTTTTTTTTTTTTTTTTTTTTTTTTTTTTTTTTTTTTTTTTTTTTTTTTTCGTTATTAATTTTTTTTTTTTTCCTCTTTCCTGCGCGCGGCTCATTTCTTCTTTTTTTTGGATTCCTTTACGATTACTTGGCCTTGTTGGACGTCGGCACCGGCTTCTTCGCACTTATTCTGCGCGTCCAGGTAGAACATTAGATCCTTGACCTGTTCTTGCAAATCATCCACCTGGGTTTTAAGCTCGGTGCGGTCAGACTCCACCGTCTCTAGTTTTGCCATGATTTTCCCGCTCATGGCTTTTTCCTCCTTTAGCGTGGTGCTGAGCTTTGTATACATTTGATGAAGCTTCTGGTTCTTTTGTTTGGTATTCTCCAGCTCGTTTGCTAGCTCCTTCTCGCGGCGGGTGATCTCATCATCACGTAGCTTGATTGAGGATAGTTCGAGCCGCAGCTCCTCCACTTCATTCTCAGCTTTTGATGCACGTGCAGTCGATATTGACGCACGGTCGGCAGCGCCGTTGATCATGTCCTCAAAATAACTTCGTTGGCTTTCCAACTGAGACGTTAGTAGATGCGTATACTGCAGAGCAATCTCCTCTTGGCCCTTCTTGTTGTCGCCTGCCGCCGCCGCTGCTGCCGCTGATGACGACGACGATGACGACGATGTTTCTACAAGCTTACCGTCCAGGTTCTGAACAAGCCGATGAACGTATGCATCGCTGGTATAATCCCACACTCGCTGGGTTTGAACATCCATAGAGTAGCAATGTCCCGATTGTTTATAATGGTCGAATGCGTGGGCGCTGTCGTACCGTCCACAGCCAATATGTCCACAAACCACACACACCCACGGGTTTGCGGTGGACTCGCATACTCGACAAGCCGCCGGGTCGTCCTTCTCATTGTTCTTATTCCGCTGAGAATAGCGGCATACGGGGCACGACCCATCTCCCCATTTGCTCAGACACTGGCAGTGGAAAGTATGCTGGCAAATAATTGTTAGTAGACCAGTGACGGATGTATCCATACGTTCCAGGCAGACTGGGCAGGTTGGTAATTCCTTGAGGATTCCTGGAGGCGGAGGTTCGGGCCGCGGTTGGTCAGTGACGGTTGTTGTGAAGCTATCTTCAACAAGATATGGAATCTCGTCATTCTCCTGCTTCACGTGTGATTGAAACTGGACAGACGAGACGGGGACGACTTGGCACGTCTCCGCCTCCATCGAGTTGAACAGCTTGCCGTTATACTCCTCGGTAAACTCTTGGGCGTGCTTGCCCTCGCGGAACTTGATTAATACCATGTACCGGTTGGCAGTCTCGGTACGAATCATGCGGAAATGAAGCACCTGTTGTTGGCATTTGGCACCTACAAACCCTAGAATGTCGGAAGGTGAAAAGTAACTGGGGATGGCCAGGACCGCCACTACAGATTGGTCCTTGACGCTGGTTGATTCGCTGGTACCGTCGTCATCATCTTCCTGCCGGAATAAACGCACCACCCCGCTACCTAGGTATTTGCTACGTAGCGGGCCAAGATCGGAAACAGTATCGACCACCTTTTCCATATCGATTTGGTATACTTGGACCGCAGAGTCACGATAATCCTGTGTCGATGTGGGCTGTCGTGTAAAAACGTGTTTATTGTTTCTATCGTTGTCGTTTGTAAAGAACGGGCCGAAAACGGTTTTGATAGTGGTAGTAGTGGTGGTGGTGGTGGTAAGTCTTTTTTCTTCTTCTTGTTGTTGTGGCGATGGTTCAAGATCAATGACAATATGATACTCGATCATACTCGTTGCCATTGGATCATGGTTTTAAAAATGTGTTGTGTGTATGTGTGTGTGTGTGTGTGTGTGTGTGTTGATTAAGCGAGATTGTTTCTTGGGATGTTGGAGTTACCCGGATGTGGGAATGAGCCGCATTTAGATATATTCTAATACTCCTCCTCCGCAACCACCTCGTGTTTATTCTCCATAATGTGCTGGGCTGAGGTTTATATATTTTGCTATAACTACGAGCTACGAACCGGTCTACCAAATCGTCTAGTCTTTCCATCGCACTCTACCTCCAATGCAGCCAAGTTTCTTGTAGCTGTGACCAACTCAGCCAGCCCGGCGGACGAGGATGCAATAGTCACGTTTAGTTTCAAATGAGTCAACCGGCGCATGACCTTCTTCACGGTGCTATCCATATCTATATTGGGGATATGGACAGCGTCCAGTTCCAACCGTTTCAAGGTTTCAAGACCTTCCAGAGCTTCGATAAGCTCCACACCGCTGGGGATATCAGGCCAGCCAGTCCCTGCATACAACCTCAATTCGTTGATAGGCAACACTGCCAATTGGCGTGTGCGGACACCATTCTTGATCAACGTGCTGACATCAGTATCGTATGCCAGGTACCTCAAATTTGGACATTTTTGGTAAAACTCTTGCGCGAGTGATATGCCATTGGACATGTTGTACCCGTCACGAGACGTCTCGGCAACCCCCATTGTCTTGTTGTTGTGCACAATACACAACCGTCGGATTTGGGGACAAATCGTGGTTGCGATGCTGTTACATTCCTCCATGCATTGGATGTACGCTGTAAACTCGCACAATCGAGGGAAAGTCATGCCTCGTTGGATAGCCCATCGCACGACCCTATAATCATAGTTGTTTTTGCTATCCCTAACATCAACCAGCTGGCCAATATCCATACGTTGTACATGCTGTATATAAAAGAAAAACAAATGGTGTATATCCGGGTTGTGTTTGTGGTGGGCGTACTGGTATCGCAGCGCTGGGAGAGTAGTGACAATGTTTGTATAGTAGTACTGCCCAAGCTCGGTGAACCATTCCTTGTTCACGAGCCCCAGCCGAGCAAAGTTTGCACAAAAGTCATGCTGTCTCCCCAAATGCTTGAACACAATAGCCCGTATCTCCGGTGGTAAAGTTTTCATTCTCTTTCTTATATATGTGTATTTGTGTATGTATATAATACTCTTGTAAATGTTTTTTTTTTTATTTATTTGAGGAAAGGATAGATCCTGTTTATAAAGGGCTCGTCGCGTGCTCGACCGGAAAGAAATCTAGTCTTATCCGATCGGGGAGGGGGACACTCCGCGGGCGGGGTTCCCTACAAACTGGTTCGCGCGAAGGAAGAAAAAAAAAAAAAAAAAAAGAGAGAGAGAAGCAAACAAACAAACCCTGTTTCAGCCAGTCTTTAGATATCCCACTGCCCGCCGCACTATTTCATTAAGTCATTAAATGTGCCCGCTCGGGGGTTTTTCCGGTATTGCCAAGACAAACCAAAAGATTCAGCCCGAAATAATTAAGCTTAATAGTTAATACGCGCCGTGTGGTGTCTGCCCGAAATCAAATCCCACAGCCTGGTTCGTATTTAGCGGCATGGTCTAGCTACATATGTGCAGTAACCAAGGATATCGGGATATGGCAAATCACATGCCAGTTTACTCAACAAAAAATACTAAGATGCAACTGCCAATAAGCTCAATGAGTCAGGCCCACCCTGTCAATATCATACTAGCAATTAATCGAGACCCGTATTCGAAAGCTATGTACAGGCAATCCGGCCCCCTCCTCCCTCCTCCCTCCCCGCTTGAGAAATATTGCAAAGCTTCGGATCGGCAGCATTCCACGTCAATATTAGTATTCACCTCGTTGGTGTGTAAGCAGCAATCGTACATTCAAAACACTGTAAAGATACAATGTTATCAGATTTATCAGACAAACTTCTGGGGCCACGCGAGAGCCACACAAAATTTTTGAGCAACGACTGTCGGTAGCGCGCGCGCGCCCTTTTATGAGCCCCACCCCCATGTCGGCCGGCTAGCTTAATTAGCTTTAGCTACAAGTCACGCGCGCGCGGGCAACACGTACGGCTATAGATCGGCATGCTAGGCTAGCTTGCATTCGCCGACGGACTGATTCACAATCCGATCCTACCTCGGATGTAAATACATCAAGTCTCCCGGGAGGGGGTGTCTCGCATGGGGGGAGCTCCTAGGGTAGGCGGGTACGAGGTAAAACCCGATCGTCGGTCTCTGAGCACAAACCCTGCGCAATCGTCTGTCAACAATAAGAATAAGCTTTAAAAGCCTGGCCAGCCCTGTAATGCCGCACAAGACATGGTGGTTTGAACTAGAGCTACAATAAAGGGTATCATCAAAAACATGGTTCTCGAGGTCGAGGGTGCTCTTTTTTTTTTTCATAAGGGGGGGACCAGGTGCCGTATGAAATCAAGAAAAGAATTTATTATTTTTTTTTTTGTTTTTGTTTTTTACTATATTCAATTGTTCGGGCTATTAATTCTGAACAATCCCAACATTTCAATCAATCACTGCCATGTTTCGACTATTTTCGGAAAGCCCGGCATAAAGTCGGTAATGAGTTTCGGCGGGAAATCACACACACAAAATATGCTTGAAAAGTCTTACCGGAACACCGGCAATCGCTCTCGAGGCGCCTTCTATGGTGTTGCGCGCGAAAGGTAAGCCTTGCTATGTGAGACAAATTGAGGAGTCAAGCGCACCACCATAACCATCCCAACATGGGCGCCCAACAAGCCCATCCCAAATATATACCGTCCTAATACGGTGTCCTAGTGAGTAAAGAAAGCAAAGGCGATTATCAGATGTTATATACAAGGTCTGCACAGTATCCATGGTTCCATGTTTGAAACTCGGGCTAGCTCGCCCCCCCTCCATCCCTCTCTAATAATTTCTATAAAAGCGGCAGGTTTTTCCCATATTTGTTGTAAACTTTCATCAATATAAACCTTTTCTAACTAAACAATGACAAACAACGATATAAACAAAAGCAGCAAAGATATGGAAAACACTTCGATAATGCCCATTTCCAGCGACCACTTTAGCGATACCGAGACAGACCACCAGGTCAGAATGTATGTTAAAGATGTAGAGTCTAACCGAGAGGGCAAAGGTGAGCCTTCTCAAATAGAGTCGGGTGAGAATGAAGATGGGTTTGACCAAAAGTCTATTCAAGAGCTGCCCCCCTTCCCAGTCCCGCCAATGATCGAGCCTGTCAACTCGATGCATAACCAGACTGAGATTGAACTTGCGTTTCCGGAAGGCGGTACCCGAGCATGGCTCAGCGTTCTAGGGGCGTGGGCTGCCATGTTTGCCACGTTTGGCATGGTCAATTCTGGTGGTCCTATCCAGGCATGGTTGGCAAGTCACCAACTTGCCCAGTTTTCCGAGTCGCAAATCTCGTGGATTTTGAGTGTGTATGCATTCTTGTTTTTTTTTGGTGGTGTCCAGGTCGGGCCTATTTTTGACTCGCACGGTCTAGCCCCAGTGCTGATTCCAGGTTGTATTGGCTCCGTGGCATCCGTCTTCTTTTTGAGCGTTTCAAAGGAATACTACCAGTTCATGTTGGGGTACGGTGTACTAGGCGGGCTATCTGCATCGCTCATTTACACTCCGTCTATTGCATGTATTGGTCACTTTTTCTATCGCCGACGGGGGTTGGCTACTGGTGTTGCTGCAACCGGAGGCGCGTTTGGCGGTATGATCTTCCCTCTAGCAATGCAAAAAATGTTCTTCGGCATTGGGTTTGGCTGGGGTATTCGCGTTATTGGGTTTGTCAACCTGGCCCTGTTGGTTGTCGCAGTCCTGACATTGAGAGCACGTCTACAACAAAACAAGTCACGGGGAGCGTCTATGGACTTTAAGGCTTTCAAGGACGTCAAGTTTTTGTTCTTTACTCTTGGTGCTTTCATGATTGAGTTTGGCATTTTCATTCCGGTAAACTATATTACCACATACTCAATAGCCCATGGTGTTAACGAGGATACGTCGTACCGTATGGTGGTGTTTTACAGCGCCGGATCCATTGTTGGTCGGTTTTTGCCAGGCTGGTTTGCTGATATGTTTGGTCGACACAACGTGCTGATCCTCACCTCGCTATTGTGCGGTATTAGCTGCTTGGCAGTGTGGTTACCAGCTGGCGATAGCATGCCGGTGACTGTGCTTTTCTCGGTTTTGTTTGGTGTGTTTTCGGGGTCTGGAATCTCGCTGACTCCAGTGTGCATTTCCCAGATTTGCAAGACTGAGGATTACGGTAAACGGTACGGTACATGCTACTGCGTGGCTAGTATTGGCGTTCTACTTGGGTTGCCAGTCGCGGGTTTGATTATGGACTCGCAGAATGGTTCATACCAAGGACTGATTATTTTCAGCGGATTGTGCTACTTTGTAGGCGTGGCCTTTTTTTGTGTGGCTCGCGTGGCCGGCGCTGGGTGGAAGCTCAACACGGTTTATTAAGTACTTTTTTTCTTTCTCTCTTAGCATAACTTGTAACGACTATAACGACTTTACGTAACTGTCAAATAATGATAATAATAAATATAAAAAAAAAAACGGTTCAGTGGTTTGTGTACTTTTCTGGTAGATGAACTAAGCAGGTGTATCACTATTACAAACGCGCCTTGATCAGTCGACAAAGGAGCATCAGCCAAAATCGGTTGCTATAATTATTATACATAGCAGGGCGCAGTCAACAGTTTGGACATGTTGATTAGATGAGCGATACAGCTTCAGAACCAGCCCATGATCTCTGCAGCTACGAGTGTAATGCAAACATATGCATGCGGCTCGATCATGTACAGCCGTACGTTTCGGCCACACCCAAACCTAAACACTAAGGCATTATTCATCTCAGCTTTTTCTATACAGTGTTAGTATAAAGTGATCCAACTGATAATACCCCCTTTCCCGTACATACAAGATTGCGCGTGGTGTACGCGGCAACTACAATGACCAAGATCTCCTCGAACTCGGACCAACCTGAAGATAAAACCGGGTTGATATATGATGCACCGTTCCATTAATTTTTTTTTTTTTTTTTTTACGATCGTATCCAAAACTGAGTGACATAATCTCGCTCGCAAGACACGTCCTAGAATACTTCTGACCAGCAACACTGTATAGTTCTCGATCTTAAGAATTGGATGGTCTGATCAGACCAGACCAGTGCGATTAACTTCATATGAATACAATGAAGCAAATTAATGTGATCTGCGGCCGGCCTGTGCCGAAGATTGTTACTGCATCCTGCCTGCATACGGTTGCCACATTTAATACCAGTGGTCATATGGTTATTGCGGGTGTATCAGACACGCGTACGTTCGAAGATTGAGTCTTTTTGTGAAGGCATGTGGAAAATGGCGAAACCTCGGTCTCATCATCAACTATTTTTTTTTGGCTAGCTAAGCGTAGAAATGTATAAATACATTGCCAAAAGCAGTATCAAATTGCAACATTAATGGTTTCAACGATATTTAATCCTTCATGGGTGATTTATTCTACGTTGTACAGCGCCCACCCAAACGCTCGTCTGCCGCATATTGCTTAACCTTATATTCTTTACCTGGAATATTATAAGCGGAGAGAGTACGCGTCATTTGAGACTCTGCTGACACATCAAATGGGTGTACGACATACCGCGTATGGCCGAACCTACCGACCTGGGAATTTTGAAATGAATTCAAGATGCCAGATCGGGCCTACGTATACCGGCTTTGTGCTATATAGCTAGTTCCAAATATGGTGGTCCGAAATCGAATGTGTTTCAAGTGTACCCCTGTCGTAGGTATCGAACCATGTTCCGCGGTTCAGGTGGCGATAACAGCTTATAAGCATAACTGGTTGACGATCCGGATGGTCCGCGGTGAAAAAAAAAAAAAAAAACAAAACAAAAAAAAAATTAATAAAAAAAAATAATAAAAAAGTCTGCAGCTTATGATATCATGGCATCTTTCAACACCTCTAGAGACAGCTAGCTCCTGAGAATTCCATACATATGCGCTTACTGATCAACCGTTTTGATATCCCAAAAGAGAAACATCCCATTTTATTTGAACTGACATGTAGGAACAGTATGCAAAGTCAGGATCAACCTTTGAGCTTATTATAATTAATCAACAGTATACACATTGAGAAAGGAACCTTAATAGTTGCTACCAGTGGTATATATTATATATCTTGGTTGATTTCGTTTAAAATTTCGTGACGCATAAGCTTGATACCGGGCCCCTGCCCGCATTCAGCATACAACGTTAACGCACGATTCCTTTTCTATGAGAAAATTTCGCTCCATATGCTAGCGGCTAGCTGTTTCTTCCCTATCCTTCGTCCCGGGAATACCTGTCAGGTCTGTAGGCTTATATAATATACGAGGTACACGCCTTAAACACACAACTGAGGTATAGCTAGCGTGGGTCGAGGATTCATGCAATTTAAAGCCAATATATATCCGAGGATATATAGTCATGAAACCCGGATCAATGGATCGACGTGCTCCTAGGCTAACCCATTGTTAATTGGTTGTTTTAAATTAATATATATGTATTGGAAAGTGACGTGCCATGGATGTTGGTTACGACATGTATGTATATAACGAAGATTTAACCCACACCCCAACAGACGCGTCCAAATCGGATATATATATATATAAATATGCAGACCTCCTTTTTTTTTCACGAGCTCTTATAAGCTTAAGTAATTACTAGTTTATAAGTTTTGGCGGATCCCTCGATCGCCCAATGAAAAATGTCTGGGATCTGTGTTTCAGGTTTTTTTCTTCCACGCACACACATATATAGAGCGTGCGCGCGCGCATGCCGTCTATAAAGATTCCTCACGAATTTTTTTTTTTTTTTTAATTCATTATTAATGCAAGTCCCCTGATTCTCAGGAACTGGCGGCCGCCATGACCCTTGTCCGCCTTCCAAGCTGCAGCGCTGCGTGTATACGCTAAGGTTTTATATATATCGATCTTCAAACCCGACCTGGCCAATTAGCTCATGATGCATATTCCCTTATAAGGCCTAAGCTTATATATATATTAATAATTAAGGCCTTAAGGTATAGATAGCTTGGGTAAGGCTTATATATATCTAGGCCCAATAAATAAATAAGGCGAGGTATCTACGCTTATACTCCTGAAAATCCGTAAAAGTTATGTAATTAAGTACTGGTCATCACAGTTTGATTTGATCAGGAATCCACTCAGGCTGGTACCGTTGTAGGAATTCGGAAACCAGAAAATCAGAGAGTACGTGCCGTTAACAGTCGGCGGGTGCGTGTACTCCTCCTGAATAGTAACGAGATCGATCAATTGTCATGTTTTTCGACACCATGATACCGAGCCGAGCCGAGCTTAACTGGGGCTATTATATAGCACGTATACCCCTTAGTTACACAAGTCTAGGCTTGAGACAGGCCTCCCATGTGCACCCACTCAGCGCTGCCGATCCAGCGCTGAAAAAAAGTGGAAACATAAAAACCCCCGTACGTAATGCCGTTTTGTCTCAACCAAAAAAAAGGAAAGAAAGAAAAAAAAAAAAAAAAGCGAAACATTCTTGCTTTTTTGTTTATTCTCTTTCCTTATTGTCATACGGGAACGAATTTTCTCCATTTATATATTATAAAAGGAACATGAATTCCTACACAACTGTTGACACCAATCGTCATATTTCTATTATTTTTAAATATTGCTGCTGTTAAATTTAGGACAGGTGGTTTCTCCTCATTCATTCATACTCACAGCTCATACTATCAAACCTGTTGCGTGGCCCCCGCGAGATCCCGAAATCCAATTGAGAAAAGAAAAACTCAAAAACACTTGCATCAACAAACAAACAACAACGTCATAGATTCAGCACGATTCTATATATATACGACATTATCCACTTCACTTTCCCACTTTTTTTTTTTTTTTTTTTTTTTTTCTCCCCTTCTTTTCTTTCTTTCCTTTGCCAAACAAACCCTACTACAAGAAAAATGTCGAGTGATAAATACTGCTGTATAGTCTGCGAATGGAGCGAAGGGCGGCGGCGAGATAAGACGTACCCACGCCCAGAACTATACGAGCACTTCCGCACCCCCAAACACTTGACCAACTGGCAGCGGTGGTTGTTCTACTGCCGAGAGCAGGAGCTAGGCGGCGACTATATTGAGGATTGGCTGCAGCAGCATCAGCTTCTCTCGCTGCACCGCACTGCAGTCGCCAACCCCATCAGGTGATGATGATGATGATGATGATGATGATGATGATGACGATGACGACAAAACAAACCCCCCCAAAAAAAAAACAACAAAAAAAAAAAAAAAAAAGACGAAAGAATACACTCTTATTTATTACAACGACACGATACCTTGTTCCTTTTCGGCTTGTTCCAACAATTCGCTTTCCTCCTGCAACCGCTTTGCGCTCATCCACCCCCGGCCCGGGATGAACAACCGCCGGTATTGCTTTTCCTCTCCTTCCTTGAGCTTGGCTTTTAGGTCGGAGCTCGTCAATGGGATTGGCGTGGTGGCGGCATTTTCGGCATCTTCCTCCTTATCCGCGTCAACCACACCACCACCACCACCACCACCAATCATGGCCCGGACATTAGGAGTCGTCGCGGGTTCGTCGGTATTATTCGTATCCGTGGTCATGAACAACTGGGTTGGCCGGGTATTGCTAGTCGCGTTTCGGTTGATGGACCCTTCCTTGATGTTGTTTGCATAGTAATTGCTGCTAGTAGTGGTAGTAGTAGTATTATAAGTAGTGTTGTTGAAAGGCCGAGAAGATGAATACACACGCTGCTGCTGCTGCTTGTTTGATGTCGGTGCACTGTTCAGGTTGGTCTGGACTGACCGTTTCCACCCGTCACGGCCCTCCTGCGTGGAAAGGTCGAACGCGACGGTCCCATTGTTGGACTTTAGAATGCTCTTTTTTGGTTGTGGGGTGGTGGAGTGTGTGTAAGCTGCCCAGCCGTTCCACTGCCACTTGATTTTGTTTAGCTCGTGCCACAACGAGCCCAGCCCCATGGACAGTTTTTCAATTTGTTTGGAGTTTGAAGGACCGCCGTTACTAACCGTCGACGTTTTATACTCGTTCAGCATGGTTCCAAAGTCGCACACCATCTTTTCAAAATAATCTTGGGTCTGGGACAGGACGGCCAGCTTGCCGTAAATGTCAGAGATTGACTTGGACTGCCGTGTCGATAAGTGGATAGCAAAATATACAACCGCAATGGTCTGCAAGATGAAAAACAGGCTCAGCGTGAACTTGACCGATGATGATGATGGTGATGATGATGACGACACAGGTGTAGAGTGAGTTAGAGCAACATCAATCTGGCCGATCAACTTTTCCAACGCGTCATTGACTGAGGTGGTAGTAGTAGTAGTAGTAGTGGAAGGTGTTGACACCATTGACTCGATGTGGCGGTGGCGGGTGACGCTGAACATGGCAAGCGCCGTCAACATGCATGTAACAACCACGCACCAAACGTGAGTGGAATACCGCTTCAACGGGTCAACAACCCACTTGGCCTTAAGCTTTTGGACATTAGACCACCGTGGATTGACAGTGTTGGACATGGTATATGTATAGTACGTTTAGCGCGCTTAGTTAAGTAGTGAATATCAAATGAAAAAGAAGGAATAAAGAAAAAAAAAACTGTGGTGGTTAGGAAAGAAAAAGGTTTGGCGCTAAAAAAAAAAAAAGGTTCCCAAATACGCGTGCGGGTTTTGTTTTTGGGAACCACATGCGGCTTGTGATGGGCGTTCGTTCCATTTACCGCCCGGGAAAAAACGGCGAGGCCAAAGCGCTTTGTACAGCTTGAAAATGTCTACTCTGAGTAAGTTACAATGTCAACCAAGACAAAAAAAACAAACAAAAAAACAAGATCAGCGCGTTACAACCGATAACAATCAACATCAAGCTTAAAGGGTATTCGACAAAGTACACCACGTCTCCCTGGTAGATTTAGGCAATTCTGGAATTATATAATCTAGCCTTTAATAATTTTTTTTACTCACAGCACACAATATGGCTTGACAGAGAAGCGATTGAATTAAGGTGGCCGATGGTTCCATGAAAGGCCGACTGTATACGAGGGAAATTATCAGCTGTTCTTACCTCGCAATGAAACGATACGGTTGGGATGGCTCTAACCAAACTGCGGACGGAAGACGAGACGAAACGAGACTGGCCTACAGGACTACGATGTTTTATTGCCTCGTGACGCCATGCTGCCCACCTGTATTTTCCCACCATTGCCATATTATCGGGCCGTGGTACCGATACTGTTAATACCCGGCATGGTATCGTGGTGATTAGAACTTTACCATATGCCTTATTCACGTGTTGTACGTACAAAAGAGGGCGAGCATCAAAACGAGTGATGACTCAAGCCAAAAAAAAAAAAAAAAAAAAAAAAAAATTAATAGTAATAATAATAAAACGATACATCACGGCGGTTATGTAATTCTTAAAACTTGCATATTATGCCGCAGTTTGAAGTTTTTCACTGTTCTCTTTAAACGCTTATCATCACCACGAATTGGCAGAATACAGTAATCATGATATGACTGGATACATAATTCGAGAGCACTGCTGTTCGGGCCATGAGTGTACACACTTTCTAATTATAACCAGCCGGATAAGCCGGTTCATAGTACTAAGACAAATATTGCCGCGCGCAACAACGGGATACATTCGGCCCACCCTTCTTTCTTCCTAGGAGCTCCCGGGTCCCCCACCCCTCTTTGGGATAAATCATAGCTGTGTATGCCATATGGTATGGGTAACAAAGAGTTATGGCTACAGCGTGGACTTATATACCTAATGCCAAAATGTCTCACCCACCGACGGTGTTGATGTAAAGGATGCGGCTGAACGATGCGGATCCCGATCTCCGAGCCGTATACTTACCTACCCCCCGGGCCCAGCCGAGCAGAGTACGTACCCACCAATAACCAATAACAATAAAAACCTTAAACTGTTTTTGTATATATTACCCAACAAATTGCCCACCCGATGGCAATGTATCCGCGAGGTCTATAGCGCTACTATATTAAAGTCCCAAAAATATTTCAATTCAGATTAATTACAAGAGAGGAGTGTTTTTTATGTGTTATGCATAAAAAGCGTTATAGAAAAATAATAAATAATACAAGACCTCACCACCCAATACGTATAATATACGTCATTTAGAGCATCATATCTTCCAGTCCTGCGGCACCAACACCCACCATTTCACGGGCCTTGCCGCTCCACAAGCTCCGTCGGTTCAGTCCAGTGGCCGCGACAAGAGCCTGCTGGTAATATTTTGCTGGTTTATGAGGCTCAGGAGGCGGCAGAGTCAATGCGCCATGTTTATGCGCATTGTTCCGATCCCGATACCCACACAATGGAATGTTTCGCTCATAAGGCTGCAGAATCGGCGAGCTTGACCCCGACGAAACAGACGAGTCATCGTCAGTCAACGACCCCGCCGACTCGTAATTGACAAAATCGTCCAACGTGTGTGGTGGGTGTTGTTGATGGACATACCGGTGATGACGCTGGTTACGGTGCGACTGGTCATCGCCGGTATTAGTATTGGTAATACTACTAGTAGTAGTGGTAGTAGAAGTAGAAGTACTGGTCTGTAGTTGTTGCGTAGTGATACGACTGAATGCAAGTTTGTTGATGGTATTGGATGCAGTTGAGTTAAAGCTCGGAGGGTTGGTGAGGATGGAAAACGAGGTGGACTCATCTTGCTTGTCCATAGGCCACCGTGGGCCGTGGTGCGTGGTAGCAGAGTTTAGGGCAGTGACAAATAGCTGATCAAAGTCTGAGAGTTTGTTGTCTTCAACAACACCTACTTGTGTTGTTGTTGTTGTTGGTGGTGGTGGTGCTGATGTTGTTGCTGTTGATGATGACACTGACGGTGGCGGCTGAGGAGCAGAAGCTCCTTCCAAACTCGAAACCAGCGGCAAAGCATGAGCCAAAGATTCAGACGACACCATTTCCACATCATCCAGTTCATCATCCTTAAACTTTGACTCGTATTCAAAATGTGGCAACTCTTCATCCTCATCCTCCTCCTCTTCTTCTTCTTCTTCTTCCTCCTCATCATATTCAGATAAAGGCGCTTCATCATCATCATCATCTTCTTCTTCATCTCCTTCAATACATTGCCGCTTGGAACTAGGCTCAATGTCATGGGAAACGCTCACCGAGGTTGAAGCGACTACATCGTCCTTATCAACAATGTGCTGGTGCTGTGGCAAAGCCAGCCCGTTTGCTGATCGGTTATACACTGCCCGGGTTCGTCGCGATGAGGATGGTGAAGTGTTTACCACTGGAGCAGACTTTGCACTCGCCCGTGTCTTGCGAAGGTTAGAATTCTGCTGCTTCTCCGCTGCATTGGGCTTACTGTTTCGAAAGTTTGGCGTCGTGTTGGAGCTGCTATCAAGACTCTGCCGTCGAGCAGACGACCGTGTCATGATAGTCATTGGCGGCAATGGCGCTGCTCCTCGTTTTCTCTTTTCCCCAATCATAATCAATCGGAAATAGACAAAAAGTGAGAGTGAATGAAGAAAGAAAGAAAGAAAGAAAGAAAAAAAATGTAGGAAAAGGAAAAGGAAGAGAAAAAAAATAATTAAAAAAAAAAAAAAAAAAGTGCGAGACGGATAGAAAGCACTGTTTAATACAAAGAAAGTGCGAAGAAAAAAAAAAAATTCTGAGACACCCCAGGCGGCCGAAAAATATATTTTCGAACGGAAAAAAAAAATTTCACCTTCCATTTGGGAAATTCTTTCAAGCCGATCCGCTGAGTCAAGCTTGAGAGATGGGCCCGGCTAGCTATATATAAGCCTTTATAACCTGCAGGTCTGCCAGATTAAACTGGATTGGGATGGCCATTATGCAGCTGATTACGTAATTCTAATGTTGGGAAGAAAGGGTTTTTCATGTTTTGGCCAATAAGATTGTTTGTATTCATTTCTAAAAACTAGCTTGGGTTCTATAAGTTGCATATGTTAGTTTCTCGTCTCGGGAGTCGTCGTCGTCCAAGCCAAAGGAAAACCTCTTTTTCCATCGATAAATCTCAGATTCATTAAATCAGTTTTGTTTATTTTTGTGATCATTAGGCTCTCACCCTCACACAGTGTGAATAAGTTGCTCGTCATTGAAGAATCGGGAAAAATAAAAGTCAACCTTGCCGTATACGAGCGGGGTGGTTTAATAATAAGACTTACCCAATTCCGATCAACGTGATGATCGTGTTTGGAAAACCGACTAAAAAAATAATTGGTTAGAGGACAACCTTGTCTTTATAAAAAAATAATTTTCAGATAAAAACGACCTTTCAACAAGTCCGGGTTTCACACAACAATTGTACGGTTGTCATGCATAAACGAAACCCAGCTGGTTTCTGTCCGCCCGGTCGGCATAATCATCACCAAAATAAATAGTGGGTTATCAAAATCATACTGTTTGGGAATGTTAGTTTGGTTCACACTTTTCCACAATGCAGAAAAATAGCTCAGAAACGATTAAGCAGGGTTATCAGTCACCGTATTTCTTTCAGTAGGAACAATTAGAATAAAAAATGCTATTAATCAACGCCATTTTTCCAATATATTGGGTGGGGGGGTTAGTTCAACTTGCCTTTTTATTCTTGTCGCCGAATAATGAGAAGAAGAAGAGAGAAAATTTTGGATGATGATTTTTATACCGCGGGCGCGACTAGTGCGTAAATCGTGGTCCGTACGGGACTAGCTTTCTTGCGCGCGCGAGGTCGTGTAGCGCTTGCCC
>JAJLUJ010000257.1:0-17330 GCA_030564235.1 Blastobotrys elegans
ACAATTGGGGAGGAGAGGGGGGGTATTAGTCATCGTGTCTTTGAGTATAGCCGCACCTTTTAGGAGTATAAAGTGGCTTCTATTCAAGCTCTTTTAGCTGATAGTTGATGAATTAATCGTAGTACAGGCAATTGATAAGCCTTGATTTTCTGCTAGCTAGCAATAAACAAACTTCCGGAGGCCTGAGTGAAACGTGTACATGAATATTGAGGCGTTCGCGCAAAATCAGCCGCAGAAACGACAACACTTTTTTTTTTCTTTCGTTCTTCCTTTCTATATAGCAACTACTCCGCTCTTTTCCAGCCAAAACTGACGCTTCCTTTCTTTATCCATCGAGGTAACTTTCACCCGACTGTCATTGTTATCATCGCCTTCGCTCTCCTCTGGGTATTCTTCAGAGTCAGAGTCGATCTGGATTGGTTTTTCCTTGTTGTTATTTTTAACCCCTGCTCCGTCAGAGGACTCGTTATCCGAGATATAAATAAGTTCTGGTTTGGGCTTCTTCTTTGGCGGTGGTTGGGGCTGCGATTCCTCCTGTTCCTTTTCCAGCTTCTTTTCCTTACTCCTACTTAGCTGAATGTCGTGAGCTTCGTTTCGAATAACACCCCGGAAATCCTCAAAATCACGCACTGGGCCTCGGAGCTTGATCAAATGGCCCAATATTGACAGACCCTTTCGACGTTTGAACGGCATATATTCTAGTTGATAACACCGTGAGGTTAATGCTTCAAACGCGCCTACAAACGCCTTTTTAATACCTCGAATGTTGAAACTGCCTCTGCTCAGGTTATTGGTACTGTCGTTTGGATCTTCAATAGCCAGGGAGAATGGGTTCTGCCCTTGTAAATGTGAGTTTTGCGCCTTGATCTTGTACGCCATGTTTCCACTCATACATAGAGCCACATCATAATAGTTGAAACATTTCCCGTAAAGTTCAAAAAACTCAATGAGAAGGACACCCAGGTTATGTTCGACTTGTAAATCGTTGGACGCGATACGAGGATGGTTTGCCAAAAACGACGTGACCATACAAATGACTGCAAACCCACCAAGCCCACCGGTATGAACCTCGTTCATGCGCCGCTTAGCCAAAAACTGTTTCACTACAAACACAAAATACCGGATGGAAGGGTATTCTTCAAGCCACGACTTGATTGTCTTTACCGCTTCAATGCCGTTCCTGCGTTCAAACGAAATATCGATATGAATATTGGTCTGTACATCGACGAATTTGATGATTGGGACTCGGGCTTTGGCAATAACCTCCATACTCTTGGCGATTCCCCGGCTTCGCAGCCTCGATGAGAGCTGGTACAAGCTCTTTTTATCGTCATACCGGCCAGATTTTGAAACGACTACCATGTCGATATCGCTACCAGGTAGGTAGAGATCGGTAGCATACGAGCCAAAAACGTGGGCCTCGGCGTCATGCCACATTTCATGGACAAGATGCCGTATGCGCCGCACTGCCGCATTCCGCGCCTCAATCTCGCGCGCTGACGGCGACATGTACGCTACAAAGTCACGAACCTCATACGTCAACCAGTCTGCCATCTCACGCTGGCTAGACCGATCGTGGTCACGAACCCATGGAAATTCAGCCGAAGCTGAATCATCCCGTTTCCGTTTCACACCAGTCGTGACAGGCGGCGGCGGTGGGCTGTCATTATCGTTTTCCTGCTTACTCATAATATCCTCTTCAAACGCTTGGAACGTGGTCGTGTGCACGCTCTTCCCATCGTCAGAGTCGTCCATGTCCAGTGAAATGAAACCCTCGCCACTAGTGCTGGTATTGGTATTGCTTCGAAACGTGGGCTGGTTGTAATTTGCCGGCGCCTTTTCCATCCACGACAGGTTCACATCGTTATCAAGTTGCATAAAGCCGTTCACTTGAGGAGGCTCGTATGATGGCTCCTTATTACGTCTATCCTTCTCTTTATCTTTTCCAGCGCGCTTATTCTTTTGCTTGATTTTGTCCTTTTTTTTCGGTGCTTGATGCGGCTTGTTTGCGGGAGGGGTGACATTCGCTTTCCCGTTGCGAGCCGACTTGGACACTTTGCTCTTTACGCGATCGACCAGCTTATTTGATTTAGTCATTCATGCGCACACTCTAGAATGAGGTTATTGTCGTTTAAGTGAAATTTTGGTACGAAGTGGGAAAAAAAAAAAAATTTTAATAATTCGGCGGGGCGCGCGCACGTGCACACCGTCGGAGGTCCGACCCAAACCAAAAGCTTGTTTATCACCCCACATAATTAACACAGCAAAAGAGCCAAGCAACAACAACACACCTAACATAAACAAAAATACACACTTCGCATGTCACTAGTCCCGTTCAACAGCACAGGGAATTGGAGCATAGTGCTGAGGGACGACGATAAACATGCACTTGTTCTGTACGATCCCTCTTCGCAAAATTTTTCCTTGGTCAACGATCCGGCAGTGTTCCGCAAGTTTAAACGGGCATGGCTCATCAACGATGGTGGTGAGAATGAGGAGGCGGGAGTAGATGAAGTCTGTTCGCAGTGTGGCCAAAAAATCCAGATCACGGACGAGCCACGGCGGCGCAGCCATCACTCTTCACCATCAGTCGTTCGAAATGTAGAGTACTTTCGGCTTTTGGAGACGGCGGCAGGTAGTGAGCCTGTTGAAGCAGCAGCCAGGCAGTTTGGCATCTCGCAATCTGCCTTCAGCCAGGGCTACTTTGACCGTTTCTTCACCACACAATCCACTTTAGGACGAGGCAGCCGCGGTGCAGTATACCTGGTCGAGCATATTCTGGATGGCGTGTCTCTAGGGTTATTTGCGCTAAAAAAGGTGCCAGTGGGCGACAATCACGAATGGCTGGAAAAGGTTCTTGCTGAAGTACATCTACTCCGCTTGCTGTCCCACCCCAACCTCGTAAGTTACAACCACGTCTGGCTGGAAACATCATCTATCTCTAGCTTCGCTCCGCAAGTTCCCACTGCGTTCATCCTCCAGGAGTATTGCGATGCTGGCACGTTGGAAGACTATATTAAGCAGCGAATTGATAACGGGCTGGGCCAGACTAAACGTGATAGGGTAAGAAGGCGGCAAAGCACCACACATCCTGTCACACAGATCACTGCAGATCAGCGTCTTACCGTGGAAGAGGTGCTTGTTTTCATGACTGATATCGTGCGAGGAGTCGCCTACCTGCATCAAAATCGCATCATCCATCGTGATCTGAAACCATCCAACTGCCTTCTTCACAGTTCGCCGTCCACCATGCCCCTTCCTACCGTACTTGTTAGCGATTTTGGAGAGGGCCAGTTGGAGGGGACGCGACGGGTTGAGACCGGGTCGACGGGTACCTTGGAATACTGCGCACCCGAGCTGATTACGCCGCATCACGGGCGGCTCGCGCAGTTTTCCAAAAAGACCGATATGTTTTCTCTCGGTATGATTCTTCATTTCCTATGCTTCTCTAAACTCCCTTATGCAGCGACGGTATGGGACGAGATGGACGATATTGACCAGCTGCGGACCAAAATTCAGGCGTTTAGGGGGTATCGCGCCACTTTTGAACGGGACGATTTGCCACCTAAACTTCATGAGCTGATCAAAACAAGTATCAGCGTGGATGCTAGCCTCCGTCCTACCAGTGATGAAATGTTGGAAGCTTTGAACGAGATGACTGGGGCTGGCGGTAGCGACTCTATCGTTGAAGAAGAGGTGAGTGTGGATGAGTTACCGCAACTACTCCAGCTTCAACCACCGCCACCGCCGCCACCATCACCACGGAATGAATTACAAGCTAGTATCAAGATAATGGTAATAGTTGTTGAGTTAGCAGTGGTTTTCTCTATGCGGCCGAGCAAACTCGCCCAGGCAGCTGTTCTACTTGTTGGAATTCAATTGTCTACTCGCAGCCCTGGTAAACTCCTAGCTCTATTCGCGGCGTTTTCAGCATTAACCATGTACATGTACACAATGCTATAAATATGTAATAATGAGAATGGTGGGTAGGTGGGTAGGTGGGTGGCGTTTGTTTTTTTTACGTATATTAACAACTGCATGTTGACGATGATGCGTTATTCTTTGCAGGTCTTGACAAGTCCACGCCTTTCGGACCCGCCGCACGAGATCGGTTGACGGCTGACTCAATAGGTAGTTCCTTCGCGATGGCTTCAAATAGCTGGGCCACGTTATCGCCAGTCTTTGCCGACGTTTCAAAAAAGAGCAGGCCGGCTTCTTTGGCGTAGGCTTCAGCGGTGGCGTGTTCGACATCCCGCGAAGATTCCAAATCAAGCTTGTTTCCGGCAAGGCAAATGACAATGTTCTCATTGGCCTGGTGCTGGAGTTCCTTCACCCATGCCTTGGCTCTAGTTAGGGAGGATGCTTGTGTAATGTCGTAAACAACAACGGCGCAGTTGGCGTTGCGGTAGTACATGGGGGCGAGCGACTTGTACCGTTCTTGGCCCGCCGTATCCCAGATCTCGAATTTCACCGTGGTTTGCGGGTCAACTTGCACCGTTTGTGTCAAAAAGGCTGCGCCAATAGTCGATTCTCTAAAGTCGTCAAACTGGTCCTTAGCGAACCGGTTCACTAGGGAGGATTTTCCCACTGCAGACTCACCCAGCAGAACGAGCTTGAACTGAGCGAACCGGGCAGATGAGGTGGATGCGCGTGGGGTGGAGGACATGTTGTTTGTGTAGGTTGCTTGTCTTTTTTTTTTTTTTTTTTGTTTGTATGTGCGTGTGTGTGTATGTCTGCTTTGTGTGTGGGAGAGGGTGTGCTGTCGGAAAAACGTTCCAACACTCCCAGGCGGCGACGGCGGTTGGGAGGTTTAGGAATTGCCACCCAAATGTCCTCTCATGCCGATCCCGAAAGGAGTTTGTTTGCGATGTCATTATTTGTTGGGAGTATAGAGGGTTACGAATGGTAACCTGTTTATAGTTTTTAGTGGGCCTATCGTCTTTTATATGTTGTTTGTGAAGCAATGCTCGTACTATTCCGTAGGGTATAGGCGGTTGATGTTCGCCAGACTGCTGGGTTGAGCCGCGCTATTCAAAAGATAGAACTGTTTCAGATGTCCAGCTAGCCTAGGGGCTACAAGCACTAGTGATCACTAGAATTAAAAGTATAAAATAGATAAGTAGACGTTCAACTGTATTTTATTGCTTGGGATATTAGATGAAGTTTGAACTTTCAGGGATCAGGGGCGCGAATACTTGTGTAAACAAACTTACAATATATATTGAGCAGTTGAGGTTAAGATCAGCAGCTACAGGTTGGTTAGAACTTTATTAAAGCTGTTTATAGTAGCTATACCCTGCATATGTATATTGAGATGGCAACACTTGGATCCTCGGGATTGTACCATTACATTATTACACAGTAAATTTTGCGGCTCGGTTGATTTGATATCCCAAGCCTATTCATATATTAATTTAGCTCTGGAGTAAATTTCATAAATTTAGGTTTGTTAGCTTATGGATTCTTTTATCTTGCCACGCGTACGATAAAATTACTTGGGTCTTTAGCTCCCTCAATGAATAAATTCTCAAAAAGCTTAGACTGATTATCAACTTGCAGCCTAAAGTAAATTTGAACATTTGTTAGCATGTTTACTATCGTTTAGATGTTAATATCAGCAAGTTAATTGTCTTCGAATGCACTAACAACGTTCGTTCGAAATTAGACGCGGTAAGAACTATAGTTGACAATTCGTGAAATGATGGATGCAAAGCTTAGAATTCTTAATTTAAATAATCGCGCCAATATTAATTAAAGACTTTACTGTATATTTATACGAGTACGTAGTACTCGGCTCGAGATCTACCTCTATACCACTCGCATAGCTCTAGATCTTCTGGATTGAAGGGCATCGATATCTGGAATCTGTCCCTTAAATTATTTTAATGATATGTCTGCAACTACCGTACTACGGGCTAGTGTTCAGCAGTGAAAACACCGGCCGCTCGTGGAATTCGGACGCGGGGTCGTGTTTATCGGAGTTCCGATCTGTGCACACTTTTTTTTTTTGTTTTGTTTTTGATCTCGTGATGCCAGCTGGTGATGTGATGTCAGCAGGCTGGTGGCGCGCACCCTTAACCAACTACTGTCGGCTAAATCCAAATGTCCAACATCTATTATGAGATAACCGTTTCAAACATTTGGTTGTGGCTTACACGCCTGAAAATAGAGCACGTGTTGTTGACGACGGCCTTCAGAAACGTGAGCAAGAAACATGTGCTACAATTGTTAACTTAAATTTTTGAAACAGAATTAGCTTTGGAGCGTAGAATTCATGGCTAGAGTCGGCTCGTAGTTGACGGCTTATTAAGGAAGTAGCCTTCAAAATAGAATATAATATTAACCCAGATCGCATTTACAATGGAATACCACGATACGTTACGAAAACGAATTTCAAAATAATGGACTATTAGGTGGTTATTAGGATTACACACTTCGTCTTGCTATAGGGATGTTCATTTGGCTAAGAGCTTGACCTCCCACACACGTGATATGCTAACGCGCGCGCGCAGTTGCACCTTCAATCTCACTCATTTGACCTGCTCAATCATCACAACACCTCACAACAGTCATTCAGCAACGTACATTAGCTGAGCTGACATCCAAACATCTCCTCTACTTTCTTCTACAACCCGCATGGCTATTTAACCAAAGCTTACTACTCAGCATGGCTACTATCAAACCTGGCGTCGGTTTGGGCTTCTTCAGTATGTGTGAGGTCTAAAACGAGTGAACTGTGGCTTATCAGCTACAAATACACCATAGGCAAACAACAACAACGAAACTAACAGTTAAAAAAAAAAAAACAATAGAGCTTGGGTCTTCATTGCAGGATATCCTGACGACCCTACGGTCATGCCCTTCATCTGCTTTCCCAAAAATCGAAACAATCTACTCTCAACAAGACCCCACCGAGTTTCCGGTGATCTTGCTGCTTGAAGTGAACGGGATCCGGCTCCAATTTGACGGGCAGGAGCAGTACCTCCGGCTTATTGAGATTCTGGAGTACGGTAAGACCAAAATCCTGTATAAGAACACCGAACTGGGCAAACAGGGCACGTTATCATTCCGCCACATTTACTCCAAGGTATTCGGACCGACATACCCTGGTGTATACGACAAACAAACATCGACATACATTCTATCCTACCCAGGAATCGCCTTTACTTTTGAAATCCCGTCAACACTCTCTCCATTCCCTCAGACTGCGGACGAGTTTATAAAGTATCTTTCCAGCAGCTCAGCCCCGCCCTGCTCATCAACAGCCATATTCAAGGGGCATAGCTGGACTGAGGGCAAACCGGACTTGTTCCAAGCCACACACCTCATGCCGAAATGGCGCGATGATATCCTCCAGGAGTTTAACAAGCGGGTTGATATCGACCATGTTGAGACTTGTCCACCTAGCGGCACGGTGGACCTGGTATTTGCGTCGCACCCGCAAGGCTTGGCTCGGTACGAGATTGAGTTTGGTAAGACAAACATGCAGGATGTGATTATGAACCTTGGCCCGCCCAGTGAGCGGTTTTTCAAGCAGGATTCTAGACTGTCGATTCATGCACCGCAAAAAGCCGTCGATGATCTAAAAACGGACTTGTTTTTCAATTATTGCGCGTTGGGGTTTGACGTGTGTTTTGACACACTCAAGGCAAACTCCCCCGTTAAAAAGATGATTCTACATGGCAATGTCCCCGGAAGTCTACCGTTTCAAAAATATAAACGGTGTCGATGGAAGATTGACAAGGATACGACTTCGGAACACAAGTTTGTAGATTACTCGGCAAAGTACTCACAGACTACCGACGAGCCAATGGCGTTGAACCGCCAGTTGGAGAGCCCAGGCAGTAGTGTCGAACTTGTAGGCGGGGATGTCGATGATAACGCGGAAAATGCAGAGGATTGGGGTCGCACTGATTTGTACGGTGCACCAGGATGCGTTTTTGAGGTCTTGAAGAATGGTACCGTCGTTTCTCTAACTATTTATTATTAAGAAGGGTATAGTGCGCATGATGTCTGTTCGTATGAACATTGAGATAGAGTAGGAGAACAGTAACAGAGTATAAGACCTTTTGAATTATCTTGGCTCCCAATTTGAGAAAAGAAGGGTGCACATGGCATAAAATAACGATATATATCTAAGAGATCTGTCGACGCTGCGGGGCAGAGAACGGAGTGGCGCCGCACCAGCCGTTTTGTTGATAACCGTTTGTTTAAGACACGCATGCATAGCACCATGGCAGCCGATATATATATTTTCTCGTAATATATAAATTCATTGGCCTATTTAGGAAGTACTTTGCCATGGCAGTACCCGGCAATTGATATATCACATATATAGCACGGCCACAATGTACGTATGTCTTGGGCACCGATATCTGCGACTACCGCGGCTGTAGAAACAATATATACTGAGCTATAAACTTATCTAGAAACCCCTCAATGCTATATACAAACGGGTAGTGTTGATGTAATTCTATAGTCAATTCAACGTACGTCGCAATTAATTGATAAATACCAGCATAAATGTATTAGTTAATTATTTATCCCATCAATTAAATATATTATAATATAATATAATATATATAGTCAATTGATGATTTCCAACTAGGTGATGATGAAGGATCTGGTGTAAATATGGACTGACCAAGCGAGCTCGTACTAATATCATAACTGAACTTGAAAGCTGGTGGTTTTACAAACACGGCTTGGCTAGCTACAGCATTGGCACGTGCGTACGCGACAGCACTGTTGGACTGTTGGACATTCAATAAATATTACAGCACACCATAAGACACAGAAAACTATACCGCCTTTTGGTTACCGTGTTATATGATAACGACAACATTTGGGAACTTGGTATATCGTTTACATCAACAGTTCCCTCCATAGGCTCAATGTAATTCGCTATAAGTTAACACACGCACACAACATGTGTGGAACGGTGCAGCTTTAATCTTCGCCACAACATGACTAGTTATCGCCAATATAACCATTTCTAACCAACTATGAAAAATTATCTATACAATCTAATACCTCAAAGCAGACCCGTGTAATGCAATACCCGGTGTGTTTTAGTATTGATCGGTGTGAATGAATGATTGATCGGTGTGTTTTTGTATTGATCGGTGTGTTTTGAAAAATTGCGGTGTAACGCGCGGGCTACAATTAATTAACGCACAAATTTTTCCAATTTGTATATAATTTTCGCGGCGCCAAAATTTAAACACTTTTTCTCAACAACGACAAAAATACTTGAGCGCTTAATTTCGACCATAAAATACATCTAGATGACCACACCAGGCTCGCCAGTTAAGCCAACTGTACCCAATTTGCAACAGGGAGCTGCAGACCCGCCGTCGAGTCCACCTAGCCCAGCTAAGGTCGTCCATGCTGGCAATATCACCACTCCCCAAACTAACCGCCGAGTCAAGATTCAAGAACCCAACAACCGCCATCTCAACCACACCAACAATGACGACGACCACATATTATCAAGCCCACCGGACCACTCGACTCGGCCCTCTCGGTCGATTCTCAAACAAAACGCTGTAAATTCGTCCCCGATCAAACCAAGCCCACGCGCCGATGTGCCTCAACCGGCATTATCCTCACCAAGCGCCCGGCTCGCCGAAGACGCGTTATCAGGCCATATCAACGTGCCGGCATACAAACAAGAAGAGCTCGTCAACGGGGTCATCCGCGCGTTGCAGAGAAACGAAGTCCCGTCCCAAAATGCCGAATATTACAATTCGATCAACTCGGTCCTACGCAGCATGAGCCCGGAGAACCGGCGCGTATTTGGTAACATGGCAAATTCACTCTGCAAATCCGCCAAACGCGACCTCGTAGCCGCGAAGGGAGTTGGTGGGACAGCTCAATACCAACTCGTCACCATTGCGGCAAAAGTCGTGACCCTTGTTCTCCAAACGCCAGGGCTGGTCGACCGAGTAGAGACCGACCTTGGCCGGTGGTTTATTGGGCATTGTCTGGATATCTTGGAAAGCGAAACATCATCAAAAGGGTTTGTATCCGTGCATATCCACCTTATCAACTGGCAGAAACTCGAGGCGCCATTAACAACAGAATATTGCAGTCGGTTGCTGGCTGTTGTGAATAAAGGCTCGCGGTTCCGATCCGCCAGCGTCATTACCGAGTTTGTCCTCGCCCACCGCATGCTTGTCAAAACCAACCCACATTTTTTCCTCCAGAATGGCGCAAAGTGGATTCCGGGGATAATGGACGCTTTGATGGATTCAAATAGGCAGATTAGCGGATCTGCGAGGAAGGTTTTGTGCGGGCTGAGACCAAACTTGGCCAACCATGCCGATCTTTCCAAACAGTTCATTGCATGGTGCGAATCCAAACACCCACGCAACAACGACCTTTTGCAATTTGAACGGCTCTGCAAGTTCTTTTCCAAGCGACAATCCCACCTCGTTGAAGTATGGGCTGTTCTATTCTGCTTATTAGTGCATTGGGGAAACTCCCCAGTCGAGGCGATTGAAAAGAAGGGCGAGCTAGTGACACGTTGGGTTTCCGTCTCGAAACACCTACAGATTGCCGAGCATTGGGATATGGTGCTTTTTGCGCTTACTGCCAAACCGTTGAATCAGTATGCTGGCAAGGAAGCGGTCCTAGACCAAGTTATTGAAATGATCTTGATTCCGTACGAGGAAGAACCGACCGGTGATGAGAATCCAACCCAGTATACGCGCCTTGCTGTATCCATCTTCAACACATTTATCAAACCCACCATACCGCAGGAGATGATTACGATGCTATGGGAACGCATATTCTCAAAGGTACTGCGATTCCATCTAACGGCGGGTATTCATGGCGATAATTTGTTGACTTGGCTTCTGGATGTAAATACTGTGCCCGTGCGTAACCGCCATGATTTGTTGAAAAGGGATGTTGAACAGCTGAAAATCCAGCCATTGGGAGCGAAATGGGTTCGGTCCAATGTAGCGAGGATTCTGGAGTTGTTGGAGGTTTCGTTTGACACGGAAACGTTGAATAAGCGGGTGTTTGAACGGTTATGCGAGACGGTCAAGGCCGCGTCGAGCCGCGAAGTGCGCGTTTCCAACGAGACAATGGAGTGTATCGCCGCACTGTGCAACTTTATCGGCACATGCTGGCGGTCAACCCTCCACCATGAACAATTTACGAGCTTTGCCCAGATCCTCATGGCAGTGGTTAATACCATTGACTTGTCATTGCTAGTAGACCGCCCGTTGGGAGTGGTTGGTGGGAAGATCAGCCATGCCCAGTTGAGCAGTAGCAGCAACAGCAGCAGCAGCAGCAGCAACAGCAGTGGCGGCGGTGGTGGTAATAATGCAGCAACGTCGACACCATCATCCCGGACCAGTATAAACATTGCCAGTACTTCAGGCGCACTATACCACATTTGGCAGTTTATGATGAAGCCAAGGTTTGACGAGGAGGATGAAGAGATGTGGAAAATGCACAATCGGCTCGTTTTGGAGTTTCTCAACTTTATTGAGAGCCATAAGGATATGGACCAGCGCAAGTTTATCAAGTTTGTGGGCAACGCTTCCGTGATGATTCAAACCCCGCGTATTTGGTCCGTAGTGGCCACCAAACTTCTCCAAAACCTGCGCGTTGACAAAAACGTTGACGCCGCGGATCTTATCAACCCACTGGCGTGGGTATTCCGGTAAGTACCGATCGATCGCAACAATGAAAAAACGAAAACTAACTATAACTATAGTGACCCTGATGTGGCCCCGAATAAGGGTGATGGGAAGATATGGATGGAGCTCATGCAGATGGCGTGCCAAACTTCCGATCAAATGTTTACACCATATGGCATTGTAGGGAAACTTGTGACTAGTGAGATTTCTCTATACTTCCTTCCTACCGATTTCCAGGCGTATGTCATGCTGGCGGTGTTGCGTGTTTGCGATGAGGTTGTGGCTACAATACCCGACACGCACCAAGGCTCGCTGTTCGCCAATGATGGGGTCACGCTCGTTGAAGACGTGTTCCCGCTTGTTTGTGAGTGGATTTGCAACATCTCGTTTACAAACAAGGAGTTGAACAACCATGAGGCAGAGAAGGCTCTGACTGAATACTTTGAAAAGTTTTTGATGAACTGTTTACGCAGTATGTCTATTGAACAGATTAGCAAAGACCTCGGTGTGGCCGTCAAGAGGGGGAATCGTACTTTGGTGCTTACGGGCCTGCTTCAGGGGTGGTTAAACGCGCGTGAAGGCATTACATGCCTGACTGACGACTTTGCAGGAATGTTTGAGGACGTTGATTCTAAAACGTGGACAATGGACGATAAGAAATCGTTTGTGTCATGGGGGAACAAGTTTATATCCATGATACTTGTTCAGGAATGTGACCACCACCGCGGGCATACCTGGCCATTACACCTTGTTGAACACTTGTTTACCATCCACAATTTGTTAGGCGAGGGTGAAACATCAAGCCTGCCACAACACCTCGTCGAACTTCAGCCTTTCATTCTGCAGCATAAAGACAAAGTCAACAGCCTGTTTTGCAGTAAGGATGGTGAATGGGATACTATCCCATCTAGAATTATCATTCTCAACGAGGTGAGAGCCCAAAACGAGGTTGACTCTCAGGCGGATACCCAACTCGTTGAATCTGAAAAGGAGAAGCAGAAGGAACAACAACCAATCGAAATTATGGAGTCTGCAAACGTGAAGAAGGACGAGCAGCAATCCGAAGACGAAGACATTGAAATTGCCGAATCATCCTACTCATCATCATCTGAGGAGGAGACCACATCTCAACGCGAGCCCAGTCCTGATTTGGGGACTAGCGAAGACGTGTTTAGTCAGACGCCGCCATTTCAACGCGAAGAGAGCCCCGATCTGGCCTCTCAACCCGAATGCGTATACAAAGAAGAAGAAGAAGAAGAAGTCAAAAACGATAATAATGACGGCCAAGAGTCGGATGATGATGATGATCATGACAATGAGGTGTTTAGCGATCCGGTAGCTGAAATACCCACATCACCCCCACACCCAATATCAAAATCGGCGCCCACTTCGTTTGAAACCGTGCCAATCACTTTACCACGTCCCAAACCGCAACCTCGACGCATATTGAGCTGGTTTGGAGATTCCAAAGTATCAAAAGACGAGCCGCCTTCACTGCGGCGGACAATGTCGTTGAAGAAGCACCCAAATGTTGATGCCATGGCTAGTCAGGCAGGGAAGGAGCTAGCTGTTCGTACAAGTTCAGCCTCAAATGCCGATTCCCCAAGTCGTGCTCGAGCATTCCTGTCCGGTGCTGTGCGGCACGTGTCCAGCTTGTTGGGTGTCGAGCAGGCGGCCCAGGCACATGAGGCACAAGAAGATGAGAATGAGACTGGGCAGAAACGAAAACGCCATGAAGAGGACGATCTCGAGGTGGAGTATGAATCTGAGGCTGAGCCTGAACTTACATTAGGCGAGGTGGACACGTTCCTCGCCAGGCTTCATAGACAAGCCTCTGGGATGAACGATCAGAAACGATACACTCTCGAGACTAAACTGCTTGAAGCGCAGTGGAAGCTGCGCAAAACTTTCTAAAGAAACGTATTTCTTATATTTATTAGTCTTTTTATTTTTTATTTTTTTATTATCAGTTGTTTGCTGACCGCACCATCCCAACCAACATTTCTGTCCCGGCCACTACACCATCAATGACACGAACATCAGGGCCCACCATATCCTTAACGAGCTGTTCCATGCCGCACATGCCAGCACACCCCAAAATGACGCTTGTAGCACCACATTCGACGGCGCGTTTGGCCTGACCGGCCATACGGTCATGCAGTTCTGACTCAGGCAGAGTTTGGAGATCAGGGATGCCGAGTCCTGTAGTAAAAGTGCCGGCGTACTTGGCATGACTACCAAACATTGTGAGGACCGCCTCGCCCAATGCCTTTTCCCACCGATGAGCTGTTGTCACAATGGAGAATTTACCGCTATCAAATGCCATAGCTTGTAAAATCGAGGCGTGGAAGATGCCTAGGACGGGTTTGCTGGTGTGTTCTCGTAAAGCTTCCACCAAAGCGTGGTCGGAAAAGCAGGCAATCAAAAAGCCGTCATATTGATCTAGCACAGGTAGTAGGGCTTGTAGACAGATTGCTGCTGATGTGACTTCTTCGGTGCTGGATTGAATCGACAGAGGCCCAGACGGGGCGGTGAAGAATTGGTATGTGAAATCGGGCGCTGGGTCAATGACTTCCTTGAGCTTTTCAGTCACTTCCACGCTGGAGTTTGGGTTGACGATTAAAATTGATGACATTTGTTTTTGTAGAAGAAGGGAAAGGAAGAAGAAAAAAAAAAGAAAAAGAAAAAGAGAGAGAAAAGAGGGGTGGCACTAATCCCTTTTATATATAATATATATATATATATATATCTTATAATTAATGGCAACAAGAGATTAAGGATCGCCCAGAAAGAAGGATCGATCTAGTTTAAATGCGTGTAAACCGATTCGGTCTAGTGATCGCGGAGGACTATCTTTTATAATTATAAACTCAGGTCGCGAGGGTTCAGAAGCGATATATAGTATACGTAATGAAAGGGAAGAAATAAAAAAGGGTGGTGTGTGAGGATTTCCCGAATTTCTTTTGCTAAAGCGTTGGATGTCTTATCCGGGTGCATCATGCATATATGCTTTATTTTTGCGCCTTAAAGAATTAATTGCGAGCGCTCGAGATTTTTTGCGCTGTATATAATATATATATATGTATACGCATCATGAATGAATTCTTATTTTTCCGTCAATTGTTTCACTGATCAGGACGTCTGTGGGATATGATATCGATAGGTTCGAACCCGTTCACAATTTAACCCTCGTCAAGCTGTGAGGGGTTAAGTCGTATTTGTATCGAGTAAGCATGTCGTAACGTACGCTTTGGAAAAAATATTTTTGGCTAATTGATCGCCCTCCCACCCACCCACTTAGGTTTACGAACCCACGCGTACGAGCTAGCATCATCGCAAATCAATCGTCCGTGCATTAATTAAGCTAAAGGGCCACGGCCTCGGGATCGCCAGTTACTTAATTAACTAAGAGCTTAAATCGTCTTAGGCCGGCTTAAACCTTATATGAAAGCTAAGGGTGATGTGGGATAGGGGATGAAAACCTTCTCAAGTTTGACTCGTTCTAGAATCAGAAAAAATGTCCACGTATATATATAAGATTATCTTGACGAAATATATTATAATAGCCGAGTACACAGAGTTCTATATAAGGGCGCCTAGGCCTCCGGATTTGACTTAAATTCAGCCGGCCGACCGGCCGTGAGTCAATATTATATATATAGATTTGAAACGGTGCGCCAGACCAGTGCTTGCGCATGCAGTGGTTTTTGTGATTATGCGTTGTTGCCTTTAATAGTAAGGCAGGTCCTATAGTGCGTAAACTTAATTACCTACGTACGCGTATCACAACCAATTGCTTAAGGCCCAGCTGTCCTGGTCGACAGTGATCAATCATAATTAAGCCATTTACGGCACTTGTCATTATAATATAGCTCTCTAAGACCTTAATTAAGGTATGTTTATCAGATTGCGGAGTGCTTGTTTAATTAATTAAGCTTAAGAAGGCTCAAGCCTATGTTTATCGCCGATTGGTATTTATCGCCGGTCGGTACCGACGAATAATCGTTCATATGTAATAATTAAGCCAAAATCCGAACAACTGGCCGATAGATACTAATGCACCAATACCTGATGCCGACCGGCCAGCTGGAGCTCTTATTGGACGTTGACCGGTATGAAGCCGTGCATGCATGTATACCTCACTTGCATATATATCTACTTATAAGTAACGTTATATTCACAACGGCCGGTCTCTTCAATTTGCAAGCGGTCATTTGTTTCTTGCCGTGCGGATCCACGATAAGGGGGGTCATGAATCGTGTCTTTTTGCGATCGACCGGCCCCAGGTGGGGTGGAGAATGGCCGACAGTTACAGCCTGTCATGTACACGTGTATTATGATCAACAGAAACATTTGTCACATACAGACATGGGAGCCTTAGTTGTGGACACCATTTGCTTGTCACAATTGGGAGCAAGGTTTAGATGAACATCAATATATAGCTGTGGGCAGAATATAACTGGGTTGATATGGCCACAAAGCCGTACGTGGCTGTAGATACCTTATAGAGCGGCTAGTACAAGCGTATATATATAATAAATACCGGCCAACTGTTGGTCGATCGAAAGCCGCACATCACGAACTGTCCGATCGAACAATTGCTGAAGTTGGGGTCAAGCCGTCTGTCTGTGTTTGGTGACATCGATCCTAGCAAAAGGTGTACCCACTTCTATTTTTCGGTGCCGTTAACGTTGCTACCTCGACCCCGTAGAATCGCAATAATGCCCGCCAAGGAAAAACCTTGCAATGGTTTCAAAGATCACGAGAGATATTTACCGATCAAATTCCGGATAGCCAATTGTTAACGTCATATATACATACGTGCATTGGTACACGGGGGTCAGGCGGCCGGATGAATCGATATCGACGATCATATGGCCACCGGCCGGCCGGTCTATCAATTGATTGATTAATTGCGCACATATGTATGGCTATTCTCACATTCCCGGGAATTGGTCAGGAACGCCGGCCGGTGGCTAAAAGAGCTTCCTTGCTCGAGGTGGCCGGCAGACGATCGAGGCCCGAGAAATTTTTTTTCCCTTAATCAAGAATTCATCCTAACATTGATCTCGAGACGTGATAGTTATACATCTGACTATAAGCGTATACGTCCTTCAATTGCATTAATAGCCATCGATCATATAAGGATATGATCTACATATATCGCTAACTGCTGCGCTGTTATATTGTCTCATTCAGTTTCTCTAACGTTCCTAATTAACTCTCGATGCCTATAGCCATAGAAAATAAGCGCACGTATATATGCGGGCGATTTTGGGTGGGAAGCACGCCCGCATATTTGCTTTTTGATCTGCATATATTTCTTTTTTTTGCCTTCCAAATGAGGAAATCTTGGTCACAAATTACCGTCCCGGCAAACGTTCAGAAAGCCAGCTAGGGAGCGCGCGAGATATCATCTTATGAGCAGGAAAAATATTTATTTTGAAAATTCATAAAATTACTAATCCAAAAATCGAATATATATATACAACACAGAATGAGCCGCACGAGAGAATACTTTCAGCTGTTGGCAATGCACCGGCATCTAATCATAATGCCCAGTCTAGGGCCACTCGAGTCTCGAGCCCTAGCTAGGCTATTCCAACCATAAGATATGGTCTCGAAAGACAATTTCAAACTCTTCCTTTAAATATGGCGACAAAGGGTGTATGGTGT
>JAJLUJ010000258.1:6409-17260 GCA_030564235.1 Blastobotrys elegans
GGGGTAGAAAAAGAGATTGACCAATTGACCAATTGGCGAGCTCGGAATTCAGAATGAGTGGTAAGCGAGACTCGAACATGTTTGCATGCATGAGAGAAAAGCAGACCGACCGGTGCGCAGTCGATAATATTCTGGAAGCAGGGGGGAGGGGGCCAAACGTTTCATACATAAAGGGTTAAAATTCTACTACACTGCCATCTTCATGGCAATCTTAGCCTGTGGTTCATACCCAATGAGCTCAAAATCTTCATACTTGAAATCATCAATCGAGTCAATCTCCCGGTTGATTTTCAAGGTAGGGTATTGACCAGGCGTTCGTATACACTGCGCGTTCAACGCGTCCACGTGGGTTTCATAGACGTGAGCATCACCCATAACATGGATGAATTCGCCGCATTTGACTTTACAAACGTGAGCAATCATTTTAGTCAGCAACGCGTATGAGGCAATATTGAAAGGGACACCGAGCCCCATATCGCAAGACCGCTGGTACATTTGACAAGACACGGTCTTTTCACCATTCGGCCATGACACGTAGAATTGGCAAAACATGTGGCAAGGCGGCAAAGCCATCTGGTCCAAGTCAGCTGGGTTCCACGCGGACATTATAATCCGCCGATCGTACGGGTTGTGGTTAATCTTGTCAATGACCTCTTGTAACTGGTCCACACCTTGGCCAGTATAATCCGTATTACAATCCACATACTTGGCTCCGAAATGCCGCCATTGGAAACCATACACTGGACCCAAGTCACCTTCCTCGCGGTGGCCAAGCCCACGGGTTTCCAAAAACTCCTTGGTCCCATTCCCATCCCAAATCTTTACGCCCTTTCTACTCAAAACTTTACCGTCGGTGCAGCCCTGGACAAACCACAAAAGCTCCTCCAAAACGCCCCGGTAAAACACGCGTTTAGTGGTTAGCAACGGCAGCACGTCGTTGCTCAGATCGAAACGAAGCTGAGGGGGCGCAAACAACGACCGCGTGCCTGTCCCCGTACGGTCTCCCCTCCGCTCGCCGTCATTGATGATCTTCATGCAGAGGTCAAGATAGTCCTGTTCTGTTGTGTTGTTGGAGCCGCCGTTGGTCATATTAGCAATAAACAGAGTGAAGAAAGAAGGAAAAAAAACGCGTAAAATTTTGACTCCTTTTTGGTGGTGGTGGTGGCGTGACCGGCGCTCACCTGACATCAATGCACGTGCGTGTATGTCGCGAGCGAGACCGCAACCTCAATTGAAAATTTTCAGAGCCATTGTTAATAGCCATGGATTGCCAAATTAACGACTAGATTGACCATACATCTTCGAAAGGACAGTACTAGCTACGTACATACCAATTGACAAATTTGCGGTATCGCTATGACCTGCCAAAGACACAAATTCCGTGCGATACCGGGAAGGAGTCTCTGATGCTCCCCCCCCCACAGCCACGCACATACCGGCGTCGGAACCGGCCGCTATCGGGTGAGTGAGTGAAAAGAAAAGGTGTGACTCTAAACATTTTTTTCTTCTCTCCTCTTTCACACAACAACGACAACAAGGATGCTCACGAAATCGGCACTTCGAGGAGCCAATACAGCAGCTCGGCTGGCGGCCAATCGACGCTTCAACTCGTCCATCAGCGCGATGGCTTACAAGGTAGTCCACCGAAACACCAAGCAACCACCTCTGCCAACAATTGACACTCCCAATTGGTCGACCAACGCGGCCATCTCGTCCATCTTGTACGAAACACCAACCCCGCAAGAGATTCCAGCCAAGGCGCATGTCCTAAACTGCCTCGTTCAGAACGAACCGGGTGTGCTAAGCCGGGTATCTGGTACGCTAGCATCCCGAGGTTTCAATATCGAATCGTTGGTGGTTTGTTCCACTGAAGTGAAGGATTTGTCTCGAATGACAATTGTTTTGCACGGTCAAGATGGGATCGTCGAGCAAGCCCGTCGGCAAATTGAAGATTTGGTGCCTGTCTGGGCTGTTCTCGATTACTCTGACGCACCAATCGTCAAGCGAGAACTGCTGCTTGCTAAGGTCTCCCTGCTGGGCCCGGAATACTTTGAAGAACTATTGACTCACCACGGCCAGGCTTATACCGATACTGCCAATGCCGCAACCGGGCATGAAGGATCGGCCACTGCTCCGTTCAAGATCCGTGACTTTCACCCAAACAATATTGCGTCGTCCGAGGCTTTGAGACACAAGCACCAGCATCTGGACACAATCACCAAACTGGCCCAGCAGTTTGGCGGACGAGTGGCCGATATCAGTGATCGAAACTGTATCGTGGAACTGTCCGCAAAGCCTGACCGGATCAGCTCGTTTATCCACCTGTTGCAACCATTCGGGGTGTTGGAAATTGCTCGATCGGGTATGACTGCTCTATCGCGAACCCCATTGGATCGTGGTTACGAAAGTGAAAAGGCAAAATCGGCCGACGAGATTGTCGAAGCATCAAACTTGCCACCAGGTTAAAATAAACAAGGGTATATAGTGTATTGGCCTAATTTTATTTCTTATTTTAGGTTACAACTGTCTACGCAATTCTGTATCCCCCGAGGCTGGAATTTCGGATAGAACAAACTCGCCGACTGGGAGGTGGACCTTGGCATCCACCAACGACTCTACACGGACCGGGGCAGACCCCTTGAACAAAATAGCCCGGACAATTTCCGAAAAGATGGTCTGGTTGGTGACATTGACGGGTACGTTATCCAGCTCAAACGCCACAATATAATCGTGGCCATTCTCCACACTAGTCGTGGTAGTACACGGAACCCACTCGTCAATCACAACCTGAGCAAAATTAGTCCCGCGGGAAAACAAATCGGCAACACCTCGTGTATTCATCACCTCCACCGGGACCTGGCTGTCAATGTTGATTGATTTGGGAGGCGACACTGTGACTCGCACCGCCGCACTGACTCGCGCGTTCCGGTTATCAGGAATAGCCAGCTTAAAATCATCAAACCGCAAATCCTTAATCAAATCATCACCGTCAGTCTTGCCAGCAAGTTTATACTCAAACCGAAACTGCTCTAGAACCCCACCCAGCCATTTCGGGAGGGTATCCGGCTGGGTTGTACTGCCCTGTATCGTAATCACATTCTCGTCGCCGCCAAGGTATTTACTAACAAACATATCCAGCGGCGACTTCTGACCCGGCCCGCAAGGTTGAGTCAATCTCTCGGGGACAGTATCGAGCGTGGCCTGCACAGACACGTTGGCATGTGAATACGGGTCTAGATGGATAGCAGACGTATTACCCGTCGAGACGTACACGTGATTGTCACAACCGGGGATCTTCACGTCCCATTCTAGCGGCGGAATGTCTGCTTTGATAGGGTATGCATACTCGGCCGACACCACCGTGGAGAATTTCACTCCATTATCATAATTATAAAGGTCGACAGCGCCCAATTCCAGCGCCATTTCGCTCCCATTGCGGTTTAGAGTTTGTTCTACAACTACCGGGAAAGTGCCAACGTGGAGGTGGCCCTTCCGGATGCCAATATTCGCAACCCCGCGGAATTTCAACGGGTCGGTAGTAGTGCTGAGCAGGCGTTTAACAATGGTAGCCATCAAATGCGCGCTGCCAAAATCGCTGAGTGTGGTGATAAAATCAAACGTCGTCGTGGCGTTGTTGGCTATGGAGACTTTGATATCCGGCATGGTCGCATCCACAGCCCGAGAGTACTCGCCCACGTCCTGTTCAAAGTAGATTTTTAGCCGCGAGTTGCTCAGAGTTAGAGTGTTGAGCAGCCTGGCAGCGGTGGTTACAACCCCGCGTCGCGCCTTGTTATCCACATGGCTATAGTCAATACGAGCGTTCCCGACAAGTCTGACATGGACGCCTTGCTCGGAAAACCCCTTGACGGAGAAATCGTCAATTTGGATGGTTGGGGCGCGGGCCATCTCCTGCTGGAGGTCGTCCAGCCGCATGAATTTGAGGAAACCGACTGTGATTAACGTGATGATGGTTATTGCCAGAAGACCTTTGGTGAAGAACTCGACCCAGGCGTCGCGGGTGGTCATGCGCAGTCGCCGCTGTTGCGATGGCGGCGGCTGCATCACGCCACCGTCACCACCACCACCACCACCACCAACCGCGCCGTATTCTCTATAGTTCGATGGGCCCGCCTCGTCCATCACTTCTGACGACTGGGCTTCATAGTCTTGGTCAGAATAGCCCAGCAGTGGCTGTCTATCTGATACATGGTCGTGTTTGCTCATGGCCGGCGCTTAAATATATATAAATGTGTGTGTGTAGTGGGAAGGTACCTGACTTACCCGGCCGGATATTTTTGGTTCTAAATAAATAAATTACAATCACGCCTCGATAAAACTAGCTCTATAAGTGTCATATGCGGTCGCTCCATGCCGAAGCTTCTTACCCCAGTAGATCATTGGAAACAAACACAAGAATGCAAAAATGCTGATAGCCCCGCAGGTGATAAACACATTATCAACACCGACGGCGCGCATCCACGGTTGGACGGCGAACACCAGCGCGGTAGGGGGGATGTTCTGTACAAACACCACGCCAATCAGGCTCTGTCCGATGATATCTCGATAACAGTCCATCAAGTAGGTCAAAATGGAGTCTGACATTGCCGTCCCGCCGAAACTAGAAAGCCCATACGCGATAACCGGCACGCTCCAATGCAATGACTTTTCAAACCCGTACCCAAACATAAACAGGCTAGCAATGATGGCTAGGGAGGGGATGATAGCCGACCACAGCCGCATTTCCGGCTCAAACACGCCTTTATTCCGTTTGGCGAGTTTGACAACCGAATAGTCACATAGAAACCCACCAGCGATGGTGCCAATGACAGTACCAACAAACGCGGAAATGTTGATATTCCCGATAGCAGCCGGGCCCCAATTATACGGGGCTTTCCCTAGGTACTGCGTAGATACAGTGCTCATCACCGATGTCCACGCTACCGTCAGGCCGTACTCAACTGCGACGAAAAGCACGACCGGGAACGTGCCAAGGATGAAGAAAGGCCCCACCCATTTCCGCCAGATTGCCTGATCTTCGCCTGGCGTTTTAGTGAGCAGACCGAACCGCTGCTTGAGCGACTTTTTGGGGATGGAAGGGTCGATCCACGGCTTCCCCGTCTCCTTTGGCGGCACTGTTTCATCGCTCATCGAGTCAAGCCGGTCGGCCAAAGTGTCCAGATCAATCACATACTTTGTTTCTTCAAACGTGAAAAAGAACACGACCCACAGCACAGACACGAAAATGAGGCAGTACCAGTAGCACCACCGCCAATGCTGGTGCAAGGTGATGTAACCTCCCGCGACCTGGCTCATGTTATTACCTAGGTAGCAAAACACCAAATACACCCCGTTCATGGTCGCCCTTTCGTGGACAAAAAACAGGTCCGCGATTGTGATTTGAATGAGGATTTCGGACGAGCTTGTGGCAACCCCGAGAATGACCTGGGTTAGGTAGAGTTCCCACACACTGGTCATCTTGGCAGACCACGCCGTGCCTGCTACCAGTAGCCCGATCGATGCGAGGTAGACGGGCCGGCGGCCGTAGTCGATGGCTAGCGGGATGATGACGATACACCCCACCGCTATTGACGCCAGCGACAGGGCGTATGAATTGTTGAGGTCTTCAAACGTCCAGCCCAGCTCCTCCACCATCACGTTCCATGACGGTACGACAATACATTGAAGGGTGAAACAGAATAACGTGCTGAACGAGACTGCGATCATGCTGTATACTTTACGCCATTTGGGCCAGTTGAGAGGCTCGTTGGGGTCGTTGGTGGGCATGGGGCGAAGGTTGATGGTCTTGTCTTCTAGGTTATGCATTTGGAACTCCACCTCACTCGCCATCTTCTCCCGCTGCTGCATTGTTAGCGACACCTCACGCTGTGCCTCCAAACGCTGGCCCGGTTTCGGCAGCTCGCGTCTGCGCAGGCGGCGCTCGGCAGCCGCATTGTCTTGCTCGTCTGCGGCTCTTTTCAGACTCCGTATGCTGGACTGACTCCGCATAGGATGGATGATTTGTTTGTCCATCTTGTTTATTGGGGGTGTGCGTGACGTTTGCAATATTATCAAGTGCGAGGACGGTTTTTTATATATATATAATTAGAAGAGAGGGGGGTATAAAATACGGTCCGCACGTTGCTTTTTTACGGGTAATACAAGATTGACATGTATATATATACTCAATCTTGCCATGACCGTTCGATCCTGCAAACCTTTTGCTCAAGCGCTGATCCCCATCAGAAGCAGTTTGTTTCAGGTGCGCCCACGAGTACAAAGATATTAAGGTGCTTGATTCGAAACTGACTTCTGATCGAGACGATCGCCCGTAAAAGTAAACAAAGCGTGTGTGTATTTTTCATGATCAATGTCGATCTGCTGTCCCGCGCACGTACCCGTTGCCGGTACCGCGACGACATGTGGAAGAGAGGGGGAGCCAGCCATGGCTGCAGCCATATAATATGCAGCACTGAATTCGTTAACATTCATCGATACGTATATACCAGACATGAATTCAAACAACGCGTTTCACACTGAACAGATTTGGTAAATTAATCAATATATATTGATATTTTTGATATGCATGTCAAATTTCCCGATCTGGATCGGCTGATTGCGTGCATGCAGGGCATGGGTCGGAAGCTTAAATTATGCGGCTAGGTGCGTGAAGCTATTGCACATTACCTATTTATGCTTAACTGGTGTGATGAGGGTACTAATGCACAGACGCTAGTCATCAAGCTTGCGAGGTTTCAAAAACGAGTACTGTCCCTGGACGAATGAGGCTCGATCGTGCGAAACCCCATTGGGGGGTACACACACGTATCGGCACGCTGAATCGATCAAAATAATACATCTTGAGAGACGAGCAGGATACCAGCAGATTGGTGCGATGAGTGTATATATAAATGGTTGGATGGAAACCCGAGCGCTGTTGTTTGTGTGTACTTATAAGGCAGTGCGCGCTATCTTTCTGCGCATGCTTTCCTTGATTGCGGTACCTGTTTAAATTGACGCACCATGAAAACAAGGCAGGTATCAACGACGAATGGGCGTATCCCAATATGGGTCGTTTGTCAGCACGTCGACTCATGGGCTTTAAGCCTGAAAAAAAGTCCGGCGCAAAGCCACCCCCAGGTATTATAATCCTCATCCGGTCGTCTCATTATTACACATTACTGGTATTCTTTATTATAAATTACAATTTCCCTATTAGAAGATATCCTCCTCGAAGAAAGAATTATGATTGAAACGGATCAGCAGCGAAAGATGACGCAGCGGCGGCGATGGTCGAAGCGGCAGCCACGATATCTGATGCAGCAGCTAGAGCAGGGGCATCAACGTCCTTTAGAGCTTCAACTGGGTTTTCTTGTGGAACTGCCAACGCTAGTGTGGCGAAAAGAGTGAACATGGCGGCGGTGAATTGCATTTTTTGTTGTTGTTGTTGGATAAAATAAAGCAGGAAAGAAAAAAAGCGGTGCGGAATTGGTCTACTATTTATAGTAAAACGGAACGGCTATGGAATTGGATAAGACGGCATGTATGTGCTCGCCTAGGATAATTTCGACGTTCATCTCGCCAACTGATTTCCACAATCTACCGCGGTCGGCACGTACGCCACATGGTGCGCATGCACTACAGAAAACGCGCTCTGCAGCGCTAGCCGCTCGCCGAAATTGTTTTTATTATGATATGTGCCAAATATGTAGCGCTCATATATGCGCGTTCATTCCGGTCTTCATTCATGGTAACATTACGGATGTATTGGTTCCTTGGTAGTGGTATAGGGTATACCGCGGTTCCAGGTTTGTGGCGCGTGCGCAATGCAGGCCTCCGGACTCGAATTCGAATCATGAGCTTGCAAGTTTCGCTTCTTTCTTTAATGTTTACGAGTACCCAGCATGGACCGGGACGGTGAGCGCTAATGACTGCACTGCACATGAATGTGTGGTGGTGAATGCATGCCGTGGTTTACACGTAGTATACTGGTCTAGAAGCTTAGTTGACGAGAGTCCTTTTGGTAACATTCCTGTTATTGACAATCATAACTCGCTGACCCGCATCGATCTATCACCTGACACGAATATGTCCCTTTTCGTCCAAACTTGGCAAACGTGCGTCCATCGTCGAACCCTCATATGATTCATGCTATCAGCACTTCCCCGGGTTGCCAGAGGACGGTGAGCCATATTTATTTCTTCCAAGAACTCACCAAGTGCCAGTGGCTTGGTTCTTTCCTGATCCACTGGATTCTTAGCAATATATCTAGCTAGCCTTGCCCTAGTTAATTATTATAAACAGCTGGCCGGACACCGAATTTATTATTGATAAAATGGATGATGTACTAGTAGTTCCTCATATGCACGAATTGATGGCTCGGGGAATGTCGGATTGGGTACACATACCTGCGACATGGATCGAGTGCCGCTCGGGAACACATGGACGTCTCAATTCCACATCACAATCAATCCGCGCGGCTAATCTAAAACGCCAGAGGTAGGATATACTTGGTGGAAACTCGCATGTCAATGTATTCTCACCAGCAACGCAGCACACGCCCCATACGAACTACTCACATAGGCTCTAGTTTCGGGTTGTGCGACTTGCAATTGTTAACCAGTTTTTGGAAGTACACCGCGGGTTGCTACCGGTGGTTCAGGAAAGATGGTGAGTAAACTGGTTAAACCACTAGAATAAACACGGAAGAGCAGTCTTTTATAGACTTCCTGGCGAGACAACTCGTCTCCGAACCCTTAGACTGAAATAGTTAATCCAAGTGGTTCCTGTTAAACCAAAATTGCACGACTTTCTCGCAGGTATACCAGAATGTCTAGAGACGAGCTGCCTGCACTAGCAATATCGACATGATGGTAATTAAAGGTGAATAAAAAGCATGGCCTTTTCCCATCCCTTCTTCGTGTATTAAATAGTTTTAGCAAAATGCTACAAAGCCCAAACCAACACTAAACTGTGACTGATCCAAACGCGCATTAAGTTTCCAACGTGCCCAACCCAAGCACTACCTTTCTGTTGAACCGGCGCAATTTTCTTGAGCCGCACCGGGCCCCGCATACACAACATCTGAGACATGTTGATATATTTGAAACACCAACGGCGGCATCCAAGCATACTTCAAAACGCCTGGGTTTTTTTTAGTAGCGTTATTGATTGTAACCTTGTTGTTGCTGGAAAAAGTTCGAGAACGGTACCGCATTCGATCCATGTCGTATATGCACCCCGTCATACCCCGGGCGCCATGGCGGCTTCGAAATTGTCAAACTTAAGCTCATATCAGGTCGACCAAGAACATCATGAAGTTTCGACGGCGAACTTGACGTCACGGTATTAAGAAGGCTGGCCATTCTATTGGGTCGGATATTTCACGCCAGTCTGAGACGGAGACCGAGTCTCGGGTCATATATATATAAAAGGGGTTTTGCCGGTCTGTAAAAGGCGGCCTTCATCCCCATGTTTGTGTCCATAAAGAACGCCACCTGGCCAAATTTGGACAAAAACAGGACCATCTCTTGCCAGAACTTTTCCTTGGTCATGTCTACTTGGTTGTTGGAATTACCACCGCCGGCTGGAGCATACACCACGGTAATCCCATCATAATTATAAGAAACACCGGGCCTGGAAAAACAGTAGCCGCTTGAACAGCTTCGAAGGAGTCCTTTTTGACCTGCTCTTCAGTGGGAAACATTGCTTGCTAACAATTGTTTGGAGACGCCACTGGTAAGAGTCATCGTGCGAGGTTTGGAACAGTTCGGTCCTTTGAAACGCGACAATACCATGCCCGAGCGAAACTGCTTTACCGTGTAAAGTACAACGTGGGGTGGTATCTTAACGACGGTATTTGATACCGGTCCCTTAAGAAACACTAACACATTATTTTAACAAAAACAGCTAATAATGTTGTCACTAGTAGTACTCATTTAATCTAGGATTCCAGGGTCACTCTTTTAAATAGCAAGATCCTGATTGGTTTGATCCAAATTGGTTTATTCCAAAAAAAGGTCTGTATCCCCATCAATACCAGATACTTTAGCGATACTAAACTTTCATCATTATTGTGTCCTATGATCCGGTTGTCAAGTAAAAGCCATGCAATTATCTGAGCCGCACCATACTGGATAATGTTTCACAGGATTCTTGAGTCGCAAAGCATAATGTGCATGCAATTTACGTTTGATAAAACATATGCGCAGGTATTTGAGAACCCCTGCAGCTGCTTATAACAAGAGCTTGCACGACGACGTCTCCCTCGAACCGTCGAAGGGGTTGATAACTAGTCTGATTATTGTTCAATTTCGATAACAATTGCTTTAAAAGATAGACTGAAGAGCACTGAGACGCATGAACATAATAGAATGCTCAGAAAGCCACTGGTAAACGAGAAAAATCAAAATTTGCGCGGTTTTGTCGAGGTTAGAGACCTTTAAATACGCACCCAAGCATGAATTTTCATATCAGAGTTCGGTTGCAATTTATCGTGGATTAACGTCCTTTGCAATGAACTAATTCGTGGTTCGTTCTTTATAGTCGTAAAGAAGTAACTTATCAAAGTAACCAATAATAATAATATAATAAAGTATCCAAGTATATGTCCGTTCTCCCAGTATATATCCGTTCCAAGTATCTCTCCGTTGTCCCTCTACAGTAATACAAAAGGGTCGACTATTTATAATGTCTGATTATAAATCAAGTCGAGTTCTAGAATCTTCCAATTCGGAATAGACCGTCCTAGTCTAACTATCATATCGGTCGAGTCCGATCCTTCGGTCGGAAACGTCCGAGTGTCGCGCCTCGCGCTGGTAACATTCTCGATTGGTCAAGTCTTGTAGAATCGAG